>OVBA01003066.1:0-30150 GCA_900406435.1 Lepidium aucheri | reverse complement strand
CAAGTTAGATCTACTCTACTCCTCTGCACTCAATCCATGAGGCGCGAGTAGTTCCGTGTGGATCTCAAGGATAGGGTGATCGGAGGTGGATTCGTTGATCCCCTCGTCGTTCTAGGCATGATCTGAATTCTGATCTCTTCTCATATGGCTAAGCGTAATGCTGATCTCTCCCTGATCAAGAGAGATCTGATTTGGGCCGTGACCTAAGGCTAGCGCCGGTGGAATCGGAGACCAAGTGTCATGTGAGTGATGGTTTGATCCTCCGAGGAGAGATCTAGTATGTGGGTCGGCTGTTGGATGAGTTGGGATAAGCTTAATGCTTCTGGATAGGTGTGATCGCGACTAGCGCCGTAATGGATTATCATATCTGGTTAGGGGTCTTCAACGTGAGAAAGGGTCGACCTAGCCTTGTCCCGGTCTAAGGATCGCTCAATAGAGTGCGGCAAGTGTGAATTAGCGAGTTTACCGCTGATCAAACCCTCCCTATCCTTTAGATCTACGCTTTTAACCTTATTTCTATTCCATTTCAATTGTATGTTCTATTTTTAGGTCATTTCTTTGTTTTGAATTTTCATTATGTTCTTATATTGTCTTATATCTTATTTTGTCCTATTGTCTAGTTTGAGAGCTTACTTGATATCATAGCCTATCTTTGTGACAAATTGATAGGTTGCCTGAACTAGGATTAAGTATTAGATAGGTTGCTTGCAAACATCTCTGAGTATTGGTTTGACAATTCCCATCTACTTACCCACTATGCTCAATTGATTTGATCTTAGGACTTAAAAACCCTTTTATCATTGCGCCACTATTTGTCACAAACAGCTTCCGCATAAGTTCGTGGTACCTTACCTACTGTTACAGCTGCAAGAAAGGCTTGGTGTTTCTCATAAAACACAACATCAGTTACATAGTTTTCTATAGGATACAATGTCTTACCTTGGACCGATAAAGAGGACGATGGTGAGGAACCAAGAAGATATGTGTTTGTTTGATCGGGACAACAACAAGAGTTATATGTGATGTAGTCTTGGAGACGGACTTATGGAATTGTTTTATGTTGACCTCTGCCCAATGGTTGTTCTACCAAAGCTAACGGAACAAGCTCTAGTTTTGGTTGCTCTGTTACAGTTTCTGTTGGAACAAGCACTGTTTCAGGCTGCTCTGTTACCGTTTCTGTTCGAACAGGCACTATTTCAGGCTATTCTGTTTCAGACACATTCGCAATAGGCAGCACAACTTCTATAGTTGATGTAGGCTCCACCACAACAGGTGCATACACATCCAAACTCCCCCTTGAGTCTATACGTGCATCACATGATGCAACCAAATCTATCATGACTGTAGGATCATATGTAACATCATGTGACACTCCCACTTAAGGTGCAAATGGGTATGAAGATTCATCAAACACAACATCTCGAGAAACAAAGAACTCGTTGGAATCAACATCATACATGTTCCATCCCTTCTTACCAAAAGGGTAACCAAGGAATATACATCTCCGACTTCTCGGCCCAAATTTGTCTTTATCTCATACAGTTTTGTGAGTATAGCACATACAACTGAATGTTTTAATCCCATCATATGCAGGTACCTCACCAAACAACAACTCATACGACTTTTTGCCTTGTAAAACAATAGATAGAGTCTGATTGATGACATGAGCACATCAAGAACACTCTCACCCCAAAACTAGTGGCAGGTTAGCTTGAAATAACAGAGAATGAGATATATTAAGAATATGACAATTTTTTCTCTTAACCCTATCGTTCTGTTGTGGGATGTCCACACAGGATGTCTGATGCATTGTTCTATTTGTGCAGAAGTATGATGTCAAACACACAAACTCTGTTCTGTTGTCACTACAAACTGTCTTCACCAGTTTTCCAAACTATCGTAGCACTATCGAACAAAAGTTAGGAAGAACAGTTCGAACTTCACTTTTTTCAAGAAACAAGTACACTAAACAGCTCTTGAAAAGTCATCTACAGTGGTAAGAAAGTACACAGCACCACACGAAGAAGGAACACGGTAAGGCCCCTAAAGATCACAATGTATCAAATCAAATGGAGTAGAAGCTTTACTAGAACTATCATTAGAACTACAAACGACTTTTCTTGGACTTAAAACAAATGCCACACCACCAAATTTCTCTGGATTACTTGGAACATTGGAAACAAAACTTAAATATCTCAAAACACCATAAGAAGGATGTCCCAACTGATGATGCCATAGAGCAGCTTGATCTTCAGCAGCTTGCACTCTATGACCTCTCGTTATTGTCACATCCTGATAAACATAAACACCATCTTGTTCTTTATCAGCTCTAATCAGGGTCCTCATAAAACGGTCCTGTAAAACACATAATGTATCAGAAAACACAGCAAAGCAACCAGTCTATTTAAGTAACTTGGCCATAGACAACAATGTGTAATTCAAGTTGGTACAAACACGACATCAAGCAGAGTAATTTTCTCAGATAACCACAAACGACCACTCTTAGTTGCCATTACATAGCTACCATCAGCAAAGCTCAAACGACATGACACAATGCCCTGAACACTATAAAGCGGACTTATTTCTCCTGTTATATGGTGCAAGGCACCTGTGTTAAGTAACTTCACCTGTGTTCACATTACCAGTCAATTTTGCTGGGATTGGTTTTGGTGTCTGCTTTGTCAGCAAAGCCGTCAAAGATGCTCATTGTTTAGCGGTCAGTGTAGGAACTGCAACCAGTTGTGTTGCTTGGACAGTGTTAACACGAGGTGGATTAGATCGCCCATGCCCACGACCTATATTTCCCCCTTTTCCACTACCTTGTCCTCTGTTCTGAGTGCGTTCTGTAAACCACTCTAGAAAGTCAACCACTTCCCAACAGTCACATTTTTCATGTCCTGTTCTACCACAATGATCGCACACCATCGTGTTTTTGATGCATGCAACTATAGTTGTTACACCAATCATCACTGATGAGCCTCCAATTATTGATTCTGTTCTGGCCACAAAGCCAACAATATCCTGCTTGTATTCAGTCTGACATGATTGCAACCGCCTTTCTTCTTGTATGACACCCTGATACACTGAGTTGAGATCAGAAAGAGGATATTGACCTGTGATATTTGTGCAGACATCCCCAAATTGAACACTGTCCAAACCCATGAGAAATTGATGCACTTTCTCCTTTTTACAACCTTTCACAAACATATCAAATCCTTACACGTACAACTGGGAATTGGCTTGTACTCGAGCAATTCTTCCCACATCTTTGATAACCTACCAAAGTACTTTATCACTATTGAACCACCTTGCCGACACGAAGCAAGTTCAACCTTCAATTGGAACAAACATCATTTCCCACCAAGAAATGTTGCTTCAAACCGTTTCACATCTGACAAGCATTATGTGTAAAAAGCAACATAGAACAAACATATGGTGTGATGGATGCACGAATCCACCCAACCACCATAGAGTTCACAGTTTGCCACAACTCGGCTTCTACAGGTTTCTTACTTTCATCGAACATCAGGAGACTCCCATTGATGAACCCAACTTTATGTTTTCACGAAGTGCGTTTTCAAGTTCAATGACGTTGATAAATGATACACAGACAACGAATAGTTATCAATGGAAGACTTTATTTCGCTCATGATTTCCCAAACAGATTTACTAGATCGAGTTCACTAGCTCTAATACCATGTAAACTTTGAGAAGACAATGTTTAGGAATTCTGTGTTGAGTTCTATTCATGATGACAAACAAATTTATACAAACGTAGTGTGATTAGACAAACCGTAAGTCAGAAAATATTCACTGCTCTCACTTATGGAAATATTTCATTATACTTATAGAAAATATTCTATTTCCTAACAATTTCACTTTCACTCTTATATTCTAATAGCTTTTGAAGTTTTCATCTTCTTAGATTAGCCAAAGTCTGTTTAGAGATTAAAAGCAATTAAAATGATGGCCATCCTCTAAGGTTTCTTTCATGACTAACTATTTTTATCAAATGGAAGCTTCAACTTTTTAGGGTTCACGTAGCTATAATATATTATTATAGATCTTCTTTGAAAATTGCCACATGATGTATAAACTCTTTTGGTAGTGATATGAATGTAGAAAATCAGACTTCGTTGATTTTAGTCTGATTTGATTACACAAGAAAATGGTGTTTTGTTCCTTACAAACTTAAATCACCAAAAATCTCAGAAAAACTCATTATAAAACTGGAAAAATGTCAAACAAACTTCTAACTTACAAAAATAGGTAGACCAAACCACGAACTCTCAAACCTCCAAAATAAACATCGAATTTTCACGTTGACTACAAAATAAACTCTCAATTTATTGTTGACCATTTTATTTAACCCCGACGTTAACTCAACTAACATGATCATTTAACCCTACTAAAATTTCGTTCACAGTCTCTGTTAGTTGGTATACTGCGTTTTATATACCCATAAATATATAACCTATTCACTATCTTCTTCCTTGAAACTTGAAAGTCCCAATTCCCTAACCTAAACCTAACTTTCTCGATTTGAAGTTCATATCACCTCTTCTCTTCTCCTCTTCTCATATGTTCTTTTCTTCTCGTCTGGTCCTTTCTTCTACTTAATTTTGAGCTTGAATTCGGCTTCACTGTCAAAGAACTCACGAATGTTGTTTATGAAGAGGTTGAACCTGTTTTGTCAAAAATAGGAGCAATGGAGAGTGAAATTCAGACTGCTAAAGCCGAGATTAAGGATTGCAAAGTTGTGATTGAAGAACTTAAAGAAGAGTTGGAGAAGAGAGAAATTAATGTAAATGCATTGAACATGGAGATGAACTAGTCCTTGATTTTGGGTATATATGTCCTTGTAATTGTCATTGTAAAACGACATCTGGATGATGATTAGAGTAGTGTCTTCATTGGGTTTAGTTTATTGTTGTTGTTTAAGCTATTTGGTATGAAGAAAATAATGTATTGCTTGTTCCTTTGTTGAGTAAACTTTTGTTGTTCATTTGGTTATTAAATGGACACTCAAAATAGAAGTAGAAACATGGTTAAAATAACATGAAAACACCATTCAAATAATCTGAAAATAATATTTAGTTCCCAACAACAAAAGTGACAAAGGATCCCATTGACCTTAAGTTCATCGAAGACATTATCCATCTCTTCTGATTTTTTCTCCCTAGCTAATCCTGACAACTTTGAATTGTAACTACGAATGCCTTTCTTAACATTCTTCTAGACCATCCTAGACCATATCTTTCACCATGCTCGAACTTTCTTCTTGTATAAGACTCATGTAAAGGTATATTGAAGGTGATATGATCAGGTTTCAAACCCTTGTTCTCAATCTCATCAATCAACACAACAACATCGAGGAATAAATCTTTTCTACACAATCCCTTGATCAACATATTGTAAAATGCAATATCTGGCTCAATCGAGAGCTTACCTAGCAACTCCTTGAAGAGTTCTTCAATCATATTGAACTTCTTGGAATTCACATACGCATTTAGCAAAGAGTTGAAAGACAACACTACTCTTTTGCAGTTTCTATCTGACATTTTGTCGAGCACCTTCTGTGCATTCTCAAGCATACCACCTTTTCGAATGAGGCTGATAATCCTCGCCACGAATCCTTCCTTTGACATGTCTGGGTACATCTTCTGCTCCTCCAAGATCTCCTTGATCCACTTAAACTTCTTGGCTGCGGCGAGATAGAGACGACATCGGTTATTAGCAGCTACGTGCAAGGTCCTTTTCTTTCTTTCTCTCTTTTGGAATCAGAGTGCTCTTTCTTTCTCTCTTTTCAAAACAAACCGTTTTACTTAATAAATATTAATTAACAGATTTTAACGGAGTTAAATGATTCTGTTAGTTGAATTAACGTCGGGGTTAAATAGAATGGTCAACGGTAAATTGAATGTTTATTTTACGTTCAAAGTGAAAATTTGATATTTATTTTGGAAGTTCTAAAGTTTGTTGTTTAATTTACTTATTTTTATAAATTGGAGGTTTGTTTGTCAATTTTTCCTTATAAAATCTCTTAAAATTACCAAATCTTTTGATTTTTAAAAATAAAAAATAACCAAATCGGTAAAATACTATGAAAACTCCTTAAAATCTATCGAAATTTAAATTCTACCAAATCTTCTAAAACTCTTGTTTCTATACACCTCCTAAATCTACATCATACGACTAACAGTCACCCAATTGTGTACTAATTTCAAAATAGCTATGACTCAGTTTCTACATCCGATAGCCAAACATTTATTTTATTTAATTTCTTTGTGTGTCGTCTCTTCCTTAGGAACCTTTTTCTTTATTAGTCCACAAAAATGTGACATCAACTAATAATATGAATATAGCGTGGTTCCAGCTCACACCATTGTAGTGCCAATTCATTTTTAGTTAAAATAACTTTTTCAACGCTTTGGTACTTCAATTCCCCTTACTTAAAATGGTGATAACTTTTTTTTAATATTAGGACATAATTGGCTAGCCAATTAATTAAATTTATACTATAATTTAGATGTTCAAACTTGATCTCTAAATATGCAAGTACATTTATATTTTTTTGTTAATTTTACTATAATTGGATTGACAAGACCCGATTCATAACCAAATCACATATCCTAAAATTTTCTTTATTCTTCTCCTTGCATATGGGAAGATTCGAACCCAAATATCCGAGGATATATATAGTGGTCACTATCGCTAAGTCATTTATCCTTTGGCAAATACGTCTGCTTTTATTACCACTAAATTAAATACATTACAAAATTATGGTGATATCTAAAAAAATAAAATTATTTCTGGCTAGGATAAAAAGAAATCATTTATTTTGACAACCTTTAAACTTTTGACCTCTAAGTAAAACATATACAATTCAATATTACAAGACTAAACTCAATGCAATAAAAAATTTATATAAGTCTTGTAAAGAATTTATGTACACACAAGGAACTTTTTTAAAAATTTGAAGGTATATTTGCAATTTTTACCATAAATTTTTTGATTTCATATATTATTTATCAGAACTTAATATTAATGATTGAAATAATATATTGTATTGACTAGCACCTATTTTATGGACTTAAATTGTAAAGTGCGCTAAATTATTTCTCTGTTTTTACTTTTCAAATAAAAAAAAGTTAAAAGTTATAAAAAACGTTTAACAAAAAAATAAAATAAAGTTATAATAATCTGTTATTACTCAACTTTACCTTCCGACAAGTACAGAGNTAATCTGTTATTACTCAACTTTACCTTCCGACAAGTACAGAGCCCCCGACAGTGCCGGTAAAAAAAAAAAAAAAAACAAAGCATCTCTTTCTCTCCAGATCAATGGCTCTAAATTTGCCACGTAATCACGGATTCCAACTCCCTTCATAAATCCATCTCTTTCGATCTCCTTCAGCCACCACCTTCTCTACTTCTTCGTCGAATCTCACACCATTCTCAAGTTTTCACAGATCTGGTGTTTCACAGATCTGAAGTTCACGCTTATCCGACACCGTTTTATTCTCCGACGTATCTTCCTCCGTGGATCTAGCCAAGGACTGTCTCATAAATCTCCTAACGGTAAATTCTAAAAATAGCTCAAAGAAAAAATTCGAAATCAAAAATTATTTTGATTTTTAAATCGTGTTTCCCGTTAGATTCTTTATCAGTTGAACTCAGAGTTTGCACGAATCTTCCATCAATGCAAATTAGTTAGCCTTATTATGGTTTGTTTTTGGTCAGAAACTCGAATCTTAATCGGAGATGGCGCCGAGTATTCGGAAAGCGATTGGTGCGGTTAAGGACCAAACGAGCATTGGAATTGCTAAAGTAGCGAGTAACCTGGCTCCAGATCTAGAAGTAGCGATCGTGAAAGCTACAAGTCACGATGATGATCCAGCGAGTGAGAAATACATTAGGGAGATTCTAAATCTGACTTCTCTCTCTCGTGGCTATGTCCTCGCTTGTGTTACCTCTGTTTCACGAAGATTGAGTAAGACTCGTGATTGGGTTGTTGCTCTTAAGGCTCTTATGCTTGTGCATCGACTTCTCAATGAAGGAGATCCTTTTTTCCAAGAGGAGATTCTTTATTCGACTAGAAGAGGTACGAGGATGCTTAATATGTCTGATTTCCGTGACGAAGCGCATTCGAATTCGTGGGATCATTCAGCTTTCGTTAGAACTTATTCTAATTACTTGGATCAGAGGCTTGAAATGGCTTTGTTTGATAGGAAGAGTGGTGTGTCGGTGAATAGTGGTGGTAACAGTAGCCATCATAGTAATAATGATGATCGATATGGTAGAGGAAGAGATGATTTCAGGTCTCCACCTCCAAGATCTTATGATTATGAGAATGGTGGTGATTTCAGAGGCGATACTAATGGTTATGGTGGTGTACCAAAGAGGTCTCGATCTTATGGAGATATGACTGAGTTGGGAGGAGGAAGAGATGAGAAAAAATCTGTCACACCTTTAAGGGAAATGACACCCGAAAGGATTTTCGGAAAGATGGGTCACTTGCAGAGGCTACTTGATCGGTTCTTGTCTTTAAGACCTACTGGTTTAGCTAAGAACAGTAGGATGATCTTGATCGCGTTGTACCCTGTTGTTCGGGAGAGTTTTAAGCTGTATGCTGATATCTGTGAGGTTTTGGCTGTTTTGCTAGACAAGTTTTTCGATATGGAGTATACAGATTGTGTTAAGGCCTTTGATGCCTATGCTAGCGCGGCTAAACAGATTGATGAGCTCATTGCGTTGTATAATTGGTGTAAGGATACGGGTGTGGCGAGATCATCTGAGTATCCAGAAGTTCAAAGGATCACAAGCAAGTTGTTGGAGACGTTGGAAGAGTTTGTGAGGGACAGGGCAAAGAGAGGAAAGAGTCCCGAGAGAAAAGAAATCGAAGCTCCTCCACCACCAGTTCAAGAAGAAGAGCCTGAACCTGATATGAACGAAATCAAAGCGCTTCCTCCTGCAGAGAATTACACTCCTCCACAACCACCTGAACCAGAGCCTCAGCCTCCAAAACAGGAAGTTACCGATGATTTGGTTAACTTAAGGGAAGACGAAGTCACTGCTGATGACCAAGGGAACAAGTTTGCGCTTGCTCTCTTTGCAGGTCCACCAGGTTCTAACGGAAAATGGGAAGCTTTTTCTTCGGATGGAGTGACCTCTGCGTGGCAGAATCCAGCTGCAGAGCCTGGAAAGGCAGATTGGGAATTGGCATTGGTTGAAACAGCTAGCCACTTAGAACAACAGAAAGCTGCTCTAGGAGGCGGATTCGATTCATTGTTGCTCAATGGAATGTACGATCAAGGAATAGTAAGACAACATGTAAGCACTTCACAATTAACAGGTGGTAGTGCAAGCAGTGTAGCTTTACCTCTACCAGGTAAAACAAATCAAGTATTAGCATTACCTGCACCAGATGGAACCGTCGAGAAAGTAAACCAAGACCCATTCGCAGCTTCACTAACCATTCCACCACCTTCATACGTTCAAATGGCTGAAATGGAGAAGAAGCAATATCTACTAAACCAAGAGCAACAACTATGGCAACAATACCAACGTGACGGAATGAGAGGTCAAGCCAGTTTAAGGACCATGAACACCGGTCCGGTTCCAGCTGGCATGCCTTACGGAATGCCACCTGTCAATGGAATGGGACCACCACCAATGGGGTATTACAACAACCCTTACTAATACATTCATTTTCTTTTTTTATATATGTGTAGATGACTCGTCTTTCACTTTCGATATTGTGTGTTTGTTTTATTATATTTCTCGGATTGTCTTAAAACGATTCAATCTTTCTTCGTCTCTATGCTCGAGTTTGATTTTTATAGTTTATGTACACTTTATTGAATTTTCTTATGTATAACATTTTGATATCTTCTGTAGTGTTTTCATTGTTTAAACTTAGGAACAGTTGTGTCGGCTTTTGAAGTTAACAGTTTGACATACAAAATCATCATAAGACTTGATTATATTTGGGTTCTGTTGTCCAAAATAGACAGGTGAAAGTGAAAATTTATAAAAAATGTTTTACGTTGCGTACTCTTTGAAGCTTGAAGCCGTATTGGTTCATTTCTATTGATTAGGTGAAATAGATCTGTCGGATTGTTTATATTTATTTCTTTCTATCAATACGTATAAAAGCAATTCTTTGTGTTATAGAAATTATTGGTAAATGAAAGACATGTTCTACTTTTTTTGGATAAACGATAGTTGATCTGAAAGTTAACCTATAGTCCAAAACTAAATACCCATTTCTTAAACAAATATAATCTTATATTTCTTAAACTACTATTCTAAAATTAGTAGTTGCATTACTTATTTATCCTTTTTGAGGTTTTATTTCTTAAAATTTACATCATTTTTATTTTATTTATGCAAAATGAAATTACATCAATTTGGTTAACCAATCAAAGAGTATTTTATAAATATACTATTTGGTTAAAAATAAAATAAATTATTTCTTGATTTTATAGTTGAGATTGGAAATGGAAAGCAGAAGCTGTAAGTTTAAGACCAAAAGAGTGTCGAGGACAAGTGGCCTAGTGGTAGTGGCCACTTTACAAATCCTCAGGCACCCGGGTTCGAGTCTTCTCAGGTGCAAAGAGAAAGAAGAAAAATGAGTCTTAGAGTTTGGGCTTTGGCTATGGATCGGGCCTTGTCAATCCAACTATAATAAAGTTGACAAAAAAAAAACCCAAAAGAGTTAGGTGACCCAATAGTTGACCGCTAAAATGGGACCCTCCACTAGATCATTACCATAAATATGTATATTCAATTAATCATTGATGATCAGCTATTTAATTTGACTGGAGAATATTTTTTAGGAATTTTTTTGTGCAGAATATCCAAAAAAAAGTTATGTAAACTGCCACAAATTTAATTTTTTGGATGGAATGCCACAAATTTAAGTGTGAGAAGACTATAGTGCCCTTAATGACATTTAAAAGATAGCTGGAAGAAGGCATGCACGAAAACATAACGTAAGTTATAGATCTATTGTCGGAAGAACAGAGATAAATATGTTTCGTCGGAAGTCATAGATCTGTGTTGTATAGTTTATGGAAGAGTCATAAGTCGATTACAAGTACATAGGCAGTCAAATCTGAAGGTTTTGGGAGGTATTAATTCAACGATTTTGAGGATAGGAGAACGGAAGGGACGGAAAAGCGGAGGCGAGGAAGACAATGGAGGAAGTAAGGAAAAAATAGTGGGCCCGCGGTCAGCGTTCATTGATGTGTTGGCATGGACAAGGGGATTTACCGTGAAATGTAGACATGTCCATGTCCATGAAATAGTATACGAGTTGTAACGACGTTCATGTCCGGAAAGGAAAATTCATGTGGAAGAGGATGCGACTTAAAAGTAGTCCATGTCCATGAAGAATGACATGTCTTATGACACATGGCCATTGACTCGCACGAAAACAAAAAACCGTGTGTGCATCGACAAGTGGATGCACTTTCCAAGTCCATGAAGAGGGATATAACCAAATTACGTGTCCATGTCTATTTAAAAGGATAGGGCTATGGGGCGATCATATATGAAAACAAATTGGACAATAAACATAGTAGGGCATGCAAATAGCGCCTATTGATGTGTGGACATGGACATGGGGATTTGCCATGTAATTCAGTCATGTCCATGTCCATGAAATAGAATACGAGTTGTAACAACGTTTATGTTTGGAATGGAAAGATAGTTGGAAGAGGATGTGACTTAAAAGTAGTTCATGTCCATGAAGAACGACATGTGTTATGCCACATACCCATTGACTCGCGTGAAAACAAAATAACCGTGTGTGCATGAACGAGTGGATGCGATGTCCATGTCCATGAAGAGGGATATGGCCAAAATATGTGTCCATGTCCATTAAAAAAGATATGGCTTTGTGGCGATTAGATATGGAAAATCCCTATGTAAGAGGATGTAATTTAAAAGTAGTCCATGTCCATGAAGAATGCCATGTCTTATGACACATGCCCAATGACTCGCATGAAAACAAAAAAACGTGTGTGCATGGACGAGTGGATGCCATGTACATGAAGAGGGATATGACCAAAAGACGTGTCCATGTCCATTAAAAAGGATATGGCTTTGTGGCGAGAAGATATGAAAACAAAGTGGGTAGAGTCCTCCAGTACAAAGAGAAGGTTTGGATAAGTCGAGTATGACATAAATTGGCGTCCATATCCATGAATTATAATAGGATATAATTGGCGTCCATGTCCATGTAAAAGGAAATAGCGTTTTCAAACGTCCATGTCCAGAGAGGTTTAGTAAAAAACGATCAATTCTTTCCCACCTATTAAACACACCAATTCCACAACATAAAGAAATATAAAAAAGGATTCGATAAAATAGAGAATTGGAGGAATGCCAGAAACAAATCTACAAAACAAGTGGGAGGAGATTTGTATGAGCATTGGTCCTACGAGTTAGGGCAATTATTATTTAGATAGGGTTTTTACAAGTTGACCTATTGTGGCCAGGGATATTACAACGACCACACTTTTGATTCCGTGAGATTCGCGAACCCTGAAATTATATTCAAAAATGTATCAGAGTGTGAGTAAATATAGTGTGGGGGGAAATAGCGGGGAAAATCATAGGAGATGAATACCGAGAATTCGCATCTGGAGGGGATGCGTAGCTTACGAGGCCTTCCAGCTGATCGGCGAGTTTTTGGAGGCTTAGCACAAGCATCTAAAACTTCTGCGGGGAAAACAGAAATAGATTTGTTGGGTACCGCGTAAATAACACCGACATATAAGTTGCGCCAATTCTGAACAGTGTACCAGGAACCGACAAGAGTGTACATATCGATGCTGGTAGAAACTACAACAGCTAATGCGTGGGAGCAAGGAACATTAAGAACATCAAAAACTTTGCAACTGCATGTTTTGGATTCTATATCGACTTGGAAGACACACCCTGCTGCATCGTTCACTTGGAAAACACTACCTGATGAAGACAAAACAGCACATGTTGTAGCCTCATGCAAACACAGAAAAAGTATTAGCAATACACTTCCTTCGAGAAGAAAACCAACCCATAAGCATGGTCCTAATATATTCTACCATAGAGATGATTGGGAAAGAAATTGCTTTTCTTATTGCTGAGTTAAGGGACTCAGCAATGTTACTGCTCATAATGTTATATCGATTACCATGGAGTGAGACAAAGCCCAATGAGAGAACCCAATGTCAAGAAGGTACTGATGGCAGGCAGGACTTCTACGTTCAATTTCACGAATCCAGTAGTTGAAGTCCCCATTCGTAAATGAGCGAGCAACTTTAGAAACTATAGCAGCTAGTCCAAGGCACTTGAAACGGTGGTTGACATTTCGGAAGAGATGCACAATACATGCACCTTGGTGGGCTAGTGGATAAACAGATTTCAAGGATGAGTTAATAGCTTTGTGGCGATCATATATGAAAACCAATTGGGCAGAGTTAGGGACAAATTGTTGCAACTCTAAGAAGAATCAAGTCCATGCAGCTTCGTTTTCACCATCGAGAATTCCAAAAGCTAGAGGAAAGATCTGCATATTACCGTCTTGATCACTAGCGGCAAGCAGGCACCCTTTATATTTCCCTTTGAGCTGTGTTCCATCGATGATAATTACTTTCCATAGGAAATCAAAGCCGACAACAGATGCACCGAATGCAAAAAAAAGATATTTAAATAAAACGTCACCAGACGTGTTGGGTACACTTTCTACTTTGTATAAGGTGCAAGGATTAGAAGCTTTTAGTTGGTGAAGATAGGTAGACAATAGTTGAAAGCTTTCCTCTTTGCTACCTCTAGCACGTGATAAGGCTAGTTCTATTGCAGCCCAGGCCTTTGAATACGAAATTTCAACGTGAATATCTGATAATACCATCTCTGGAATCTCGCAAGCGCGAGGTCCCTTTTTCCCATTGCTAAACTTCTCTACCAGAAAGTCCGCGATGACGTCAGCTGTAGCATTCTTCTTAAACTGGGATCTACTCTTAACATCGCAGGAATGGTTTAAGTCAACCTTCCTAATTTCAAGGTCATCGGGGTTTACTCTGCCATAAATTCTCCAATGACATTTGGAATGAACATATATGGCAATGAGGTGATGAGAGTCAGACTTCGCTATCCTGAAGTGGAACAATCGCTTTAAGGCGTACAAGACTAAGACATGTTTGAACTCTGCTTTGTCTTTGAAAACACAACCAACATAAATGGCATCAGGAGCTCTTCTAAGATCCATATTAGAGATTTGTGATGAAGAAGCCCTCATATTGTCTTGGAAGGGAGGTGCGTCAGGTAAGAGGAATGAATGTTCATAAATTACGCCATCTTCATCAAGACCTGGCTCGGTTAGTTGTGAGTCTTCAAAGACGTGGACTACTGCTTCAGAAGAAGGACCAGGAGTGACACGTTTGTCTGGACAAGGACCAGGAGAGACACCTTCTGAATATGCATTAATAACAAATGGGAATAACTCCCTGACTGATGAAGGATCTTTTGATCCAGAAGGAATACGTTGTCCATCAACAGGGAAATCATCATGCAGTCCTTCAATCCCAAAAATGAAACCTATAAGGGAGTAGAGATGGGGTGAGTAGCAGATGGTGCGTGGAGGCTATTAAACATAGACAATTGGAGATGGTTGTCTTTGTAATTTAAAGCGTAGCAAGCATTTTTGACAGGGGACTCTGAATCAGAACCCTCTGAGTAGTCCACGACCATAGATTTTAAGTTATCAGGGTGCTGTTGATTAAAATTCCCGTCGTTGGGTTGGGAATCGAGAATTCGTTTCCCTTTACGAGCTAAATATACAGATTCTATGCGTTCAACCTCAGCGATTATAGTGGCGTCTTCGAGAATGGAAGGTGAAGGAACTACAGAAGGAGGGTGCCTTTGAGCGATATATAGATACAGGGTACTCCCGATATTAGCTTTGTAAGTGGTTCTGAAGGAAGATAACCCATAGTCATCGGCTATAGAAACTGGCGGAATCTTCCCTTTAGATAAAGGGAAGGAATCAATAGGTTTCCAAAAGGATAACGTTGTGGAGGAAAGGTTGGTGTCAATAGAAAAAGTTTGCAAAATAATTTTTACGAACTCTTGAATTTTAACATCACAGGGAATGCCAACGCATTGGCCGAATCGGTCTTTAGAAGCTTTAAAATGCCATAACCCTTCTCAGAGCATTCTCATTCTCCAAGAATAACCCAAAAAGAATCATCCATGGTACTTATACCTCGCGGTTGAAGGGTGGATAATGGAAGTAGTTAATATCCAAAATAACTGATTCCTAACTAACAAATCCAACAACATTAATGGCGGAGAGGAATTTACCTATGCAGTATGGGTGGGGGGGGGAGGAAATAAACGTGGAAGAACAATTGGGAAGAGGGTCATGAGGACACATTTAACAACGTTGTAGTTAAGCACATAGGATTGAGACTCTCTTGACAATTGTGACTCCATTAATGTTTGTCGCATTGTGAGGTCATTCTTAATGTTAGTGGCATGAGAAATGAAGTAATAGGAAGGAAGTAGAAAAGATGGAGAGGGATGGGCCATGCTGACAGTACTGAGAAGGATAGTTGCGATAGACGTGGACAGAATTTATAATTAATCTTGCATAGACAAAACTTGAGGAAACAATGTGAGAACGTGTATGGTGAGGACTGCTATTTTCACAATGTGGGTTAACGGTTTTGTATAGAGGTGGACATAATGGGAACATGACACTTTGGTAAAACCATAGTAACGTATGGAACGAATAAGAAGGAACATAGATATGGATATAATTGGTGGGTGGACATGGACGCGGAAATATATATAAGATTGAGAATGAGGGGCTTGACTGAATGAGACAATTATTTGGCTTTACAAGAATTAATTAGTTATGCGAAATGTGGACATTAATTAATAAAAGGGAGTGATTGACTTGATTGATGGGCAAAGAAGCGAGTCGCTTTAGAACATAAAGATGTGAAAGGAATCTTTACAAAATACGTGTAAACATATAGGAATCTACGACAGGGAGAGTCTTATATGTTAATATGACAATGTAGGGATGCGGTTTGGCATACCCGTTGAAAGAAAACGAACAAATTAGTAATTTATGGAACGAATGAGAATGGACATAGACATGGAGAGCTGTACTGGATGGACATGGACACGGTATTAAAATCTAGTAATTAAAAGGGACATCACCGTTCTCATGTGTATCAGACAATATATTTAGGAATAAGGGGATCACATTATTAATTTCGAAATTCACTTTGTCGAGGGATATAATAATTAGTATTGATTGATGGAGACAAATTTAAGCTTTAGGGAACCATTATTAATTCTGCTGTACCTCTACAATAAATAATGAAAGGATGTGACGGACATGATTGATGAGAAGAAAAGGAAGCATCTTTAGAAGATTTATCGAGTAGATATATTGGGAAAGAAGAAGGCAAACATGGAACCCTAGAAGGACGTATGGGTATTAGTGAAAAAAGTTAAGAAGATTTAAAAAGATTTGAGCAAATATTAAAGACATGTATGATACAATGAGACACAAGTAATAATCGGTGAAGTGATAGCAAAGAGACGTTGAGGAAGTAAGATCATTGTTAAGAGAATGGTGGACAATAACGCAAACTAAATGGACAGTAACAACCCGTGGATGTAGACAGTAGAAAACCGTGGACATGGACAAGAGTTCGAAAAACGATCAGAACATAATGAACATGATCACACAAAACCAAATGAAACACCCAGGACAAGCATGGTCAATATCACATTCCTCACCATCCGAATGAGATAGACTTTCAAGCAAGATATGTGTGCACCGCGGAGGATGATAATACGGTGTCAAGCTGCCAAATTGACGAACCCTAACTAGACCGATTGCTTGAATGATGGAGGAAACATGGTCATTTATAGCTTCAACAATGGAGAAATTGGGAGCAGAATCTAAGAAGTCTATGAGGTATACGAAGCCGGACTTGTAATCTCCTGCGGCGATTTGAAACAGACCGAGGGTAAATAACACGTCCAATGAATGTTTTGGAATTGAAAGCAAAATTTGGCATGCATTTTCAATGTCTCCTTCAGTTGCTGTTAAATGCAAGCTCTCCAAAAACATTCCTTTTCGTTTTTAGCTTCAAAACACTTAAGAAAGAAAGGGTGATGAGAGTATCCGGGAAGGATAAAGGATGGATTGTCTTCTAGGTGAGTCTGAGAGACAACTTTGAGAACACTGTTTTCCTGCGCGAGTTGAAAAGCGAGACGACATGTGGGCATTACTTGTACAAAATCTTTAGCCCCAGCTCGAGCAAGAGTTGAAAATATGTCGACAAACAAATGGTAAGGGAGATTAAGCAAAGCAAAGCTGGCTGCCATGGAAAGAGAAAAAGAGAAGAAAATTGCAACTCTGTGCGTGGGGATGAAGAGTTGTGTCTGTATGTTTAAAATTTAAAGAGATGGATAAAGTGATATAATATGTGAAATTATTAAATAGGAGGTACGGTGATAAATACACATCAATCACATGGAAAGTACTAGTAATTAGGTATTTGAAAGAAATAAATCTATCAAACACAGAAGTCGAAATTTTACAGCCAATAGTTTTACTGTTAGGGACAGTTAAAAAAATTACCACCTCAAGTCGTAAATAAAGTATCAAAAAAATATAAAAAAGACACGGGGACATAGACAAAGTGCCTAAACAATGATTTCTTGGACATACTACTCGTACAGCTGCATTGAATAATCCATCCGTAAATGGTCAACCATATCATCCATGATATCACATAACTCCTCGCCAAGGGTATGGAGTTCAATAAATTTTACAGCGAGGGGCCCACAATCACCAATACAGTCTTTTTTCAAACAATTGTTATTCCGAACAACTCCAAAGCTAGTGGGCAGAGACGACGCAGGGATCCCAGGGGAACAAATGGACATAATGGCCATGGGCAATGCTTCTACAAAAAGCTTCATATAGCACATCATCTTGTTGTTCGAGTTGTGAATGATGAGGGGGTCGAGAATCTCAATAACTGCTTCGTCCAAGTTGATGCAAAGGACAACCCAGTGGTCTTTCCCCCAGTTCATAAGAGCAAAAACGACGTCCACATCCAAAACCATTTCAATTTATTAAACTGGCTAGGAACGACACAACGAATATAGTTATGACCATACTGTTCCAGGCGAAAGTTGATTTGGATTTCTACATCTTTGCGTAGTCTTGGGATAAGACTACGACGAACCAGGGGTCCAAAATGGCAACATGTTTCTTAATTAAAACCTCCCTGTGTTTCCTCCAAACAATACCAAGCAATGCTTCTAGATGTTGAGATCAAGAGGGTTATTGAAAAAAGTCAGAATTGTGGTTGACAATGGAACAAAGAAAAACAGTATGGTTCGAAATATCACATGGGAATCAACCCAGTGCAGCGGGGTATGGATGTCAGAGAAGAACGATTTCTTGACTCCATGACCGTCGACAATAAAGGACCTACAAACAGGGAGAATCAGTACTAGAAAAAAGGGAACAGAATGATAAGCTCCATGTCTTAGTTTTGTCGTGAACCTGTGAGCTGAGAAAGGTATGTTTTACGGCCAATAGCGTGAGAGTCATCCGGGTCTGAATGAGCTTCTGCCTCTGCTTTCGCTGGCTTTGAAGCTGCTGGTGAATGGCCAAAGCGAGAAGGGGGAACCCTGGACCTCTTAGATGGCAACTAAGGAAAAGGAGATAACTGACCATGAGTTTTACGATTTTAAAGTTGAGAGAAAGACATGGACATGAGAGTAAGTGGACGTTAGGAAGAAATAAAGTTGTAAGAGAACACGCAATTCAATAGAAAAAAATAACGTACTCAATCTTCAGGAACATCTTCCTCACATGAGGAATTTTGATCAAGCCTTAGGCGAGCTTGATTGGCCTCAGCTAACAGCAAAGCAGAACCTGATCCGTGGACAGAAGGAGAACTGTGCGACAGCAAGGACGAAGAACCAAATCGAGTTGGGGAGACATGGACCGTGTCGACGGATGAGTGTTTGTCCATGTCCTAAGTTATGGTGCATTTGGGGTCCTTGTCTTCAGTGATGATAGGCTCAGAAAAAATACTTTGGTTATCAATGGTATTTCCCTTGTCCATGTCCTTCTATGATTTGGTGTCCATGTCCATCGATGAAGATCGGTGATGGGCCTCCTCTTTAGATATTTTACTCTCAGACTCCAAACTCTGATTGTCGGCAAGATTCTGCGAGGATATTGCTTTATTCTCCTGCTCCACCATATTAGGAGGAGATACTCGGTCACCGGGGACGACGCCCTCATCCTTATGATCCAGGGTGTTACCGCAACTTGTGGGTTGGCCTTTAACATGGATAAGTGGGTTTTCTAGGGGGGGGTAGAAACCATTGTATTCNGGGGGAATAAATCCCGTTTTGTTGTCCATGTCCTCGACTGCATCATTGCCCTCTTCAACAGTTGGAATAAATCCCGTTTCTTTGTCCATGTCCTCATCCTCACCAATGCTTTCAACACCGTCGTGATGTTGTTCAAGGATATTTCCCTTACCATGTTCCAGATTAGCGTCCTTGTATGAATCCTGGTTGATACTTTTGACGACACCTTGAACCCCATCATAAGATCCCCATCTATCCTCAGAGTCGTTGACTTCTGGGTTCACAAGAGCAGTGAAATATTCTTGGTGTGGGTTTTGAGGACGGCGATAAATATACCTTTCTGCCAATGTCCGACCTAATTCTTTAGCTATAAGACCTTTAATCATTGCTAAGTGACCGCTTAACATCTTGTTCACCTTATCCTTTACTGCCTGCAAAAATTCTGGCGACTCAACGGAAGAGGAAGAAGAAACACCTTTGGAGCGAGACTTTGAACGTCTAGAAGGCGGAGGCTTCAGAGGGGGCTGATTGAGAGGGGGTGGGTTAAAAGTGGTAGAAGGTCATACCCACCGCGCCAAATTTTTTTCGAGAACTTGTACCCGAACTGAATGAGACTTAGAGTATAGGATACAGCTGGGTCATCCACTTCGTTTGACCAAGACACATCATACTAATAATCCCCTTCCAACACTGGGACCACCTTTAGNGGGGGGGGGGGGGAACAGAGCTATAAGAGATAAAAATTGTGAAAGTGAATTGAGAACTGAGCAAACAACTTACGTCTACATCCTGTTCCATATCCAAAATGTTTGGATTATGGAAGCACCAAAGAACTGTCCACCTTGCTAAACTAGCATCACAAAATGTGTGCTCCTCAACAGTTGCAGGGAGCAGGTCAGCCAACTTGGGGATAGAATCCAAAAACAGAAGCTGGAGTGCTACGGGAAAGCCATGAACGGAGATGTGAGATTGCCTAAGTTTCTCAACCAGAGAAATTTCAGTTTTAATTTTAGAACCGACTTTGAGTATCCGCAAAGTCAAAGAGAAAGACTCACGACCCCAAGGATAAGATTCAAATAGACCTAAGTCTTTGACCATCTCCACAACTTTTAATGATGGCGTAACAGGTTGGGAGCCACAAATTAGAACTCCTAAAACTATGACAATTAAAGCAAGCCTCAATATCCTGGACCGAGACATCCTTTTCTCGATGGGAAGCCTTTTGTCAGCTTTGATCCACTCGATAATGTCTTCTATCGTAACTGATGGATTATCCTGGCCAATTAAAGTGTACCAATATGGTTCATGGCCTGTAGGAGGAGTTTGTAGAGATCTCTAGTCAGCGGAGTTAAGCCCGGTAATCAATGCAAATTCACGGAGAGAAAATCGAAAAGGCTTGCCATCGTAAACGAACCACAACTCGTGCTTCTTTAACAAAATTAGTGAACAACAGAGCATACTGTGAAGCAACTTCCTGGATAGTGAACATCTACAAACAGGCACATTGAACAATGAACCAAAACAGGAATTCTTCAAGTAGTCAAGCTCACAAGACCCTTGTAGTGCTTCAGCGATATCTAGCAAATATTCCGGTTTCCAATATGAATTGATACGACCATCAGATGGGTATCTATCAGTGGCAAAAAGCATGAGAGGAAGTAGGTCGGAATTACAATTTGGAGGTGCTTTATCTTTTTGGGAGAGATCCATCTAAAATAATAGGGAAAAAACATAATTAGAAGATGAGCACGTGACACTTAATCAAGAAATCACTTTAAAGCAAAGCAGACAGACAGAATAAAAAACAGATTTGCAAAAGCAACATACACAAAAAACTGGACCATATGCATTAAATGAAGACAATGTCCAATAAATAATAGTCCATGTCCATTAAAGTAATGGTCCATGGCTATGAACCATTAAAACAGACGGAATAAAAACATGAAATTAGCGAATTCAACATAAACAAAATTGTAGTCCATGTCCCTGAAATGAAGAGAAGTGTGGCTATGACCCCAAAAACATGGAGAATTAGAACATGGAAGCAATAAACACATACAAAATGTGGTCCATGTCCATGGAGTAATGGTCCATGTCCATTAAATGGAACAATATGTCCATGTCCATGGAATAGTGGTCTATGTTTACTTCGACAGGGTACAAATATCTAAATTTATGGAACTTGGGGATGGATCTTTTGTCGAAATAAAGTGGAATAGCCTTCTTTTTTATTTGAATTTAGGCCGGGAATGCCCGAGTTACCAATTTATATGGTGACGCATGTGAAAACCCAAGGTCCTGAAAGGTGATTTAGTTTTTGATGCAGCAAGTAGGGGGAGCGGCCGAGCTGGATTTGAACCAGCGTAGACATATTGCCAACAAATTTACTTGACCATAGTTTTGCATAAAAAGAAAGATCTTAATAAGGATGAAAATAACCTAATTAAATTCAAATTCTTTCTTTGTTTTAGTTCATCCTACTGGATAATCCTTTATTTTTTATAATTTTTTTCTAAAAAAGAAAGAAGAATAGGAACGAAACAAGGATATTTTTTAGACCGATTGCGGATACTAAGTAGCAATCAAAAATTTGTAACTAAATGAAAGACCATGTCCATGAATCAAAAACACAAAATCTGGGGTTTCGAGAATAAGAAGAAATGACAGAACAACAATGACCAAAACTATAACAGAAAACGAAAGCAAGTGAACATGCAAAAATTTGACAACGATTTCTACAATTTTACAAAAACTTGACACCATGAATAGAAGACCTAAATGACGGAAGAAAAAAGACAGAAAAAAATTTTAGGAAAAAAAAATAGAGGATTTACCAAGAAGAATAAGCAACTGACAATGATCCCAAAAAAAGACAAGAAAAATTACGAAACAAAAAAACCGGGTGATCGAAACAATACAAGAAAAACCTAAGAGAATATAATACAATCGAAAAGGAAAAAATCAACATACGCGATAGCGATACGGAGAATGGATAAATTTTGACAGACCTAATTTAGACAGAAAGCAGATAGCAAGAATGGATGAATTTTGAGATTTGATGAAGGGAGATGAAGAGGACGAGAGTAGAACAAGAGGCGGGAGAGAGAAGAAGAGGCGGGAGAGAGAAAGACAGAACGCCCATTCCTGTTGATTTAAACGAGATGGATAAAGGACAGAAGGGTCATTTCGTAGACTGAAATGAGCATTTGGCAGGAGAGGACTCGTAGGGGATAGATGGGCTTATTTAGAAAGCTAATAGGGCATTTGGCCTAATTTTCTCTATTTTTTAAATTAGAATAGAATAAAGTGTTAATTGGCTAGTATACCCCTTTTCAATTAAAATCATGTCAAATATCTCTTTTGGTAAATCTTCAGTTGAATGCCACTTGTTTAGAAAAAAAGACAATTATATCTTCAGCTCTATTTTTCACTTTATGTTAAAAGAAAGAGGAATGTGTTATTAGGTGAGCCCACTCCAATTGTTTCTCCTCTAATTGTTCTTGTTTTAATCTTTTTTTCTCTTTGCCTGTTCTACGCTTAAAATTGTTTCATCCTTATTCTTTTTATCTTTTTTTTCTAGGGAAATTTACTAAAATAACCTACTTTATGTAATAAATTACTTAATTAACCTACTTTTTTTAAAATTATTTATATAACATACTTTTTCTCTAATATCTTTAGTTACCAAAATACCCATTTTCTTTATAAAAATAGAAAAAAAGTTAACCATTTTTAGGTTAAGATAAATAGATAATTTTGAAACATATAATTAATCTCACATCAAACTATATGTTTTAGGGTTACATAATTAATTTTTTTTTGTTTTGGTCATGTTTCTGCAAGTCTGCCAAAGTTCTGGCAGACTTGCATGAAGTCTGCCAAGTCTGCCAGATTTTGGTAGACTTCCTGCAAGTCTGCCAGATTTTGCAAGTCTATTAGAAATCTAACACACTTCCTACAAGTCTACCAAAAATCTGGCAGATTTCCTGCAAATTTTCCAAAAATCTGGCAGACATCCTGAAAATCTGCCAAAATCTGGTGGGTTTCCTACAAGTCTACCAAAAATCTGAAAGTCTGCCAAAAATCTGGCAGACTTCCTGCAAGTCTACCAATAATCTGTCTGGCAGACTTCCTGCAAGTCTACCAAAACTCTGTTTGGCAGACTTTCTGCAAGCTTACCAAAAATCTGGCAGACTTCCTGCAAGTCTACCAAAAATCTGGCACACTTCCTGCAAGTTTACCAAAAATCTGGCAGATTTTCCGCAAGTCTACCAAAAATCTGGCAGATTTCCTACAAGTCTGCCAAAATCTGGCAGACTTCCTACAAGTCTACCAAAAATCTGGCAGACTTCCTGCAAATCTCCAAAAATCCGGTAGACTTTTTTTTGGACGTATAGACCGATCAATCTGTGTTTTTTCTAAAACGATATTTGTTCTGCGTTGTTCAGACCAATCGATCTGTTATCAGACCGATTGGTCTATGTTATTATATATAAAAGTTTGGTACAATTTAAACAAGATCGATCAATTGCTTAAGGATCGATCGCTCTTGTTTATACAGTATAAAACTTTAATATATAATAACGTAGACCGATCGGTCGGTAATCAGACCAATCGATCCAAAAGTTTTGCAAAAAAGAAATCGATTTTTGATTTCATTGAAATCAAACATGTTTTAAAGAGTAGGAAACTCAATACTAATTAATATTCGATGAATAACACAATTTCTATTTAGGAATCACTAAAATTAAATGAACACAAACCTGATTATGCAGCAGATAACTCAGACACCTTGTATTGTGTAACCTAACAAAACTAAAAAAGAGAATAAGTTTGTGTTTCTGGAAAAATTGAAACAAAAAGAAATTCAACGTAATTTGGTAAATTGGTATTTTTGAAGTGCAGAGTGAAATGTATATATTTGAAAAAAGTAGATTATGTAGGTAATTTGTAAAAAAAAAGTTATACTAGTAATATATAAAATAAACTAGGTTATATTAGTTAATTTTTTCTTTTTTCTAAGGCTTTTTCGTTATGTGTTTTTCAATTTTTTGTGAATGTATTATAATATCACATATATTATGTCATTATTGGTCATTATGATTATCTTCCATTTGATTTTGTGTTTATGGGTTTTTTCTGTTTTGTTGTTCTTCAATGAGCTTGTTTGGCATAGTTTGCGTATGGTTATGGATCAATTATTGGATAGTGTGATGTAATTGCTGGACATCTTCTAATGATTTGGGTTGGAGTGTCCATCTGGACATGGACCAATGGGTCAATAAGTCATATAGTTGTGGACTAATTTTAGTTTTTTTTCAAAATAGACATGGACCATTGGGTTCCGTTGGTGTTTGTGTTCTGGGTGTGTGTTTTTCTCCGTGATTGTATGTTTCGTACGTGTTAAATGTGACTGATAGAAATAGAATGCATAGGGATGTGGACATTCAACTATTTTGCTTCTACATGGACATACATTCCAATGGTTTGTTCTAGACATAGATCACATTTGTATTTAGTGTTTCAATATTTGTTCTCATTTGTATTTAGTGTTTCAATATTTGTTCTCTTTTTCAGATGACTTATTGATATGAACATGGACATATTAATGTTTGATATGGACATAGAATATCAAACCAATGTGTATGCTAGACAATGACTAGTTGGTCTTCTATAATAAATCATATAGATCATGGACTAGCTTTGATGGATAGTCGGTGTCACCTGAGTTGCTTCTGTGTCGTGACTTGGAGCTAGCTGTTCCTGGAAATATCGTGCAAGTAACATATTGAACTGCTAAAGTTTCTCCTCAGGCGATGTCTGTTATCACCCAGGCTTCCTTGCTTACATCCATACTTCGGATTTCTTTAACTTAGATGCCCCTGTCGTGACGATAGCATCCTTTTCTCGCCAACTTGTTGTTATAACCTCTAAACAACGACCAAGGAAATTGACTATTCACGGAAATGATGGTGATGACTACGCCTTCTTGATGAAGGGACACGAAGATTTAAGCCAAGATGAGCGTGTGATGCAGGTGATTCTCAGAGCAAATCAGTTGTGCATTATTCTGCTGAATTCTGGTTGAAAATATTGAATTGGGTTTTTCAGTTTACACTTCAGACACACACACGTATATATATACATACAGTTTTTAGGTACAGGATCTCATCTATCTCATTCCTCGGTTTTGTTCCAGCTATTGTGTTTGGTGAACACTTTGCTTGAGAATTCCCGAAAAACAGCAGAAAAAGATCTTTCCATCCAACGTTATTCCGTAATACCACTATCTCCCAATATTGGACTCACTGGATGGGTTCCAAACTGTGATACCCTTCACCATCTTATTCGAAAGTACCGAGATGCCCAAAAGGTTTGTCGTTTATTCATTAAAGTATTCACTCATGAAACTATCTGCAGTTTGCGTTGATTCTTACACATGCTTTCCTCAAATTTCAGATCATTCTTAATCAAGAACATAAACATACGCTGAGTTTTGCTCCAGACTTTGACAATCTACCGCTTCTAGCAAAGGTTGAAGTATTTGAGTATGCTCTAGAAAGGGAAACGATCTATCCAGGGTACTCGATTTTCTAATGCTTGTACCTTTCTTTTGGTTGAGTAACTTATCTAGAATACTAAGTTGCTTCAACTTGTCTCCTTCTTGGTAGGTTCTCTGGTTAAAAAGTAGCTCATCAGAGGTATGGCTGGAAAGAAGAACCAACTATACTAGAAGTTTAGCAGTTATGAGTATGGTACGTGGTTGGTTTCATTCATTGTTTTCCACTTGTGTAGCATCAACTCAAATTTTTCGGGTGTTGCACTAGCATTGAATTGAACTTCTCGCCATCACTTTTGCGTCAGGTTGGTTACATTCTTGGGTTAGGTGACCGACACCCAAGTAACCTTATGTTCCATAGATACAGGTACATAAGAACTGCATTGATGAGAAACTCATTGAGGTTCTCATTAATATAATAATATTATTTTTTGATAGAATTTTGTTTGAGAACCCACACTACTTTTTGATCTCCATTGGCAAGAAGCTCATCAAGTCTCTCACAAATATCTCTATTATAATAAAACGCGTTGAATTATCTGTATGATTTATAATAATAAAATAAAGGTTTAAAATCTATAATTGGTCGATTTGTATTTGATAATTATTTTGTCGGAATTAAATTAATTTAGATGATTTATCACATGATTCAGTTATCTATTTGTCTTAATAGAACCATAATTTGATTGGGAATTTTATTGAAACCACCGTTGGATATAATATTTTAAATAAATTTGATAAGATTAGGGTAATATCCTAAAGTAAAGAGACTTTGTTTATTATATTATGATTTGATTGGTAATTTTATTACCAACGATTTGGCTTTTTGCTAAACAATTTTTTTGTTTATTATATTATGATTTGATTGGTAATTTTATTAACTATGATTTGACTTTTTACTTTGGATATAATTGTTTTAACTATGTTTGTTAGGATTATGATAAAATCTTAAACTAATCCGATTTTGTTTAATGTAATAAAACCATAACAATAAGATTTTCTGTATTGTAATAATATAATAAAGATTTTAAATTTTTTTGATTGGTCGATTTGTTTTATCTAATTACTTTATCCATCTCTGTTATAATAAAATCATAGCGTTGAATTATCCGTATAATTTATAATAATATAATAGAGATTTAAAATCTATGATTGGTCGATTTGTGTTAATTAATTAACTTGTTTGAATAAAATTTTCTTAGCTAATTTTTCACATGATTCGATTTTATTTTTGTATTTTTATGGCAATAAATTTCAATTGATTTGATTTGATTGGTCAAATTTTAAATCAGCCACGTTTTTTCTAAATTTTTACAAGAAAATAAGTTTGTTAAGATTATGATAAGATCCTTAATTAAACAGATTTTGTTTATATGTTAAATTATGATAAGAACATTAATTCAATAATTAACTAAATACTTTATATCTAGGGAAAATCAAACAAAAGATATTCCTAATCCTAATAAAATATAAATTTAATCGAAGTCTATATAAGAGAAATCTGAAGACAAATTTAATAACACCAACGAAATTGACACTTTTTTCTCTCAATTATTGGTTACTCGTCGTGTATTTCTCTGAAATTTCTTTGTTAAAACTTAGCAAAGAAACTTGGAGGATTAAAGTCAAAATTCTAAATCTCTGGAAGATATACACCAAAGAACATGGTCAAACGATTGATATGGTTCTTTGTGATTTTAAAGTATGTTATTAATAATTTATTCACGTGAATGCTTTTATAATAATTTAAAATATTTTCTAATTAAATGGTATGTTTATTATAATAAACTGTCGTAATAAATTTTTTTGTATCTGTGTAATAATATAATAAAGATTTTGAATCTCTAGATTTGTTTTGATTGGTCAATTTGTTTAAATTCTTTAATTCGCCTTTTTGTTCAGATAAGATTATTTTTAAAAACTAATTATTTCTTTTGGTTCAATTTCAACAAAAACATACAATTAAAAAGGAAAATTTAACGATTTAAGATTTGATTTTTGTTGGTTTAAAAAAAATCTGTAACCAATTAAGATTTCAATTTTGTTTGTTAAAAATAAAAGTTTTAACCAATTAAGATTTGATTTTTGCTGTTATAGAAAGACCAATTAAAATTTGATTTTTGCTGGTTTAAAAAAGAAATCTTTAACAATTTAAGATTTTTTTCATTAGTTTTTTAAAATAAATCTTTTGTTGAGATTTTGATAAAAAACTTTAATATGATTTTTTTTGTTTTAACAAATAATTTTTTTGGATTTTAATAAGAAACTTAATTTAAATATCATTGGTCAACGCAATAAAAAACAACAAAAAATATTGTATTGAGATATTCCTAATCCAAATCTCTATTATAATAAAATTGTAGCGTTAACAAATTCATATATTTTATAATAAATTAAAATTTTTTACCTTATATCTCTATTATAATAAAATCGTAAAAAAGATTTTCCGTATCTTTGTAATAAAATAATGGAGATTTTAAATAATTGGTCGATTTATTTTAACTAATTAATATGTCTGAGTGATATTTGTTTAGATAATTTCTCACATGATTTGGTCTCATCTTTATCTCTTTGTAGCAATAATCTTTTTTATTTTGTTAATAAAGATTTTGTTTATGATTTAGTTACTTTTTTGAACTTTAATTTGATTGGTTGTATTTTTGAACATTAATTTCATTTTGTTAGTTATAATTATTTCAACAAATAAGTTAGTTAAGATTATGATAAGATCCTTAAATAAACAGATTTCGTTTGTTAAGTTAGGATAATAACATTTATTCAATAATTAACAAAATACCTCATATTCAATTCAATAATTAGATTTATAGTCCCTAATGTTGCTTTCATTGGTTAATTTATTTATACTAATTAATTTATCTTTTTGTTTATATAAAATTACTTTTTTTAAAAAATTACTTATTTTTAATGAATTTCAATAAAAACATACAATTAAAAAGGAAAATTCAAGCAATTAAGATTTGATTTTTTTAACTTAAAAAAGAATTTCATACCAATTAAGATTTGAATTTCTTTTGTTAAAAAAGAAAATCCTAACCAATTATGATTTTATTTTTGTTGGTTTCAAATGAAATCTCTAACCAAATAAAATTTGATATTCAATGGTTTTTAAAAAATATTTAACCAATTAAGATTTGATTTTTGTTGGTTTAAAAATAGGGAGAATTGCAAAAATGCCCCTCAAAGGAGGATATTTTCATCACTGCCCTCATTTTTTGGATATTTTCAAAAAATGTCACTTGTTATGGAAAAATGACCAAAATACTCTTATTTTATTATTTTTATATATTTTTACAAACTTTTTTCCCGCTAAAAAATATTTTTCCGCCAAAATTTTTTCCGCTATAAGAAAAAAATTTCCCGCCAAAAAAATTTATAAGGGAGTTTTAAATTTTTTAATAAGAGAGTTTATAAAATTTATAAGGTTTTATAAGAGAGCTTATAAAATTTATAAAGTTTTATAAGAGACCTTATAAAATTTATAAGGCTTTATGATAGAGCTCATATAATTTATAAGATTTTATAAGATAACTTATAACACTTATAAGGTGTTTATAAAAAATTTATAAGATACTTACAACTTTTATAAGGTATTTACAAAAATTTATAAGAGAGCTTATAAAAATTTATAATACTTTATAAGAAACCATATAAAATTTATAAGACTTTATAATAGAGCTTATATAATTTATAAAGCTTTATAAGAGAGCTTAAAAAATTTATAAGGTATTTATAAAAAATTTATAACGTGTTTATCAAAATTTATAAGGCGTTTATAAAAATTTTGTTAAGATTTATAAGTGCACTTATAAAAAAATTTTGGCAAGAAAATTTTTTTTTCCGTAAACTTTTTTTCTCAAAATTTCATAAAAAAAAATTTTTTTGGCGGGAAAAACTTTTTTTTGGCGGGAATTTTTTTTTTAGCGGGAAAAATTTGTAACAATTCTATNTTTGTAACAATTCTATTAAGGGTATTTTAGTCATTTTTGTATTAATGAGGGGCATTTTTTAAAAGATAAATGTCAAGGGGCATTTTTGAAAAGGGATACATTAAAAAGAGTATTTCTCAAAATTTCTCTTAAAAATAAATTTTTTTTTTTTTTTGTCATTTTTACTATAGTTGGATCGACAAGGCCCGATCCATAGCCAAAACCCAAACT
>OVBA01003065.1:0-23348 GCA_900406435.1 Lepidium aucheri | reverse complement strand
GTTTACTTAAGTTTTGATGCATTACAATTTTGCATATAATTTTTTTTGACTTGTGTCGTTTACGTTTTGACTCGAGTTCATTTATGTTTTAGACTCGTTTATAACTTAATTATTAAACTCGTATTTATTTAGGGTTCTGAAACCGTATTTTTATTTAGTTTTAAGATCTATGTTTAATTTTGATGTGTTATACATTATCGATAGAATATTTTTATTTATTAATATCATAAGTAATTTATCAAGTATATACTAATATAATATATATATAGGATTTTAAACTCGTGTTCATTTAAGTTTGTAGATCCATGTTTGTTTTATAGTATCGATTTGACACATATTTTTATATATTAATATTTTAATCAATTCAGCAAGTATATACTAATTTAAACTTATGTATAATCATCTTATTAATATGTATTTATAGATTAACAAAACTGATATTTAATATAACTAATATATAATGTTTTTTATATATAATTCTTATACTCGAAAATAATATATTTTTAAAAAAATTATTACTTACATATAAAATAGATATTTTTCAGTCGTCTTTCAAGTAATTCACGGTAATCAACCAATTTTAATCCGAACACAGAACCTGGTAGAGAATATGTTGGTTCAGTTGTGGTTGTGTACATGAAAGAGACCTTAAACTTATGAGTAGAGGTACGGTAAGCTCGAGTTGTAGGAGAAACTGGTACGTTTGTAATGATTTTAGTACTTCATTGTTCAAGAAATTTTTTGAATTTAGAAACCAATTCATTATTCTTCACATTAAGTGAATTTTATCACCATGAAATATATATATATATATATATTTATATATCAATTAGTTAAAAAATATTTTAAATTATTATAAAGGTATTCACATAGTAAATTATTAATAATGTACCTTAAAATCACAAAGAACCATATCAATAGTTTGAACATGTACTTTAGTGTATATTTTCTAGAGTTTTAGAATTTTAACTTTAATATTTCAGGTTTATTTTTTGGGTTTCAACGAATTTTTTTTAGAAAAATACATGATAAAGAAAAACAAAAATCAAGAGAAAAAAAGAGTACAAAATCTTTAGTGTTGTTAAATTTGTCCTAGGATGTTTCTTATATAAACTTCGATTAATATTTTTGTTTTATCAGAATTAGGAATAACATTTGTTTGATTTCCCTTAAATATAAGGTATTTGGATTTGGATTAATTTTCTGTTGTTTTTTATTGTGTTGAATGATAATATTTAAATTAAGGTTCTTATAAAAATACAAACAAACTTATTTGTTAAAACAAACAAACTCATCTTAAGTTTCTTATCAAAATCCAAACAAAAGATTTATTTTCAAACCAACGAAAATCAAATCTTAATTGGTTAAAGATTTTTTTTTAAAACCAACAAAAAATCAAATTTTAATTGATTAGAGATTTTATTTTGAACCAACAAAAATTAAATTTTAATTGGTTAAGGTTTCATTTTTAACATACAAAATTTAAATCTTAATTGGTAAGAATTTTTTTTAATAATTAACAAAAATCAAATTCTAATTGGTTGAAGTTTTCTTTTTAATTGTACGTTTTTATTGAATATATTAAAAACAAATAATTTGTTTAAAAAAATAACCTTATCCAAACAAAAAGATAAATTAATTAGTTTAAACAAATTAACCTATCAAAACAAATTTAGGGAGTTTAAATCTAATTATTGAATTAAATATAAGGTATTTGGTGAATTATTGAATTAATATTATTATCATAATTTAACAAACGAAATCTGTTTAATTAAGGATCTTATCATAATCTTAACTAACTTATTTGTTAAAATAACTATATTTAATGAAATGAGATTAATGTTCAAAAATACAACCAATTAAATTAAGGTTCAAAAAAATGACCAAATCATAAGCAAAATATCTATTAACGAAATAAAAAAAATTATTGCTACAAAGAGATAAAAATAAGACCAAATCATGTGACAAATTATCTAAACAAATGTTACTAAGACAAATTAATTAGTTAAAATAAATCGACCAATCAAGACAAATCTAAATTTAAAATCTTTATTATTTGATTACAAACATACGGAAAATTTATCAAAATCCAAAACCCAAAAAAACTTATTTGTTAAAACAAACAAAATCATATTAAGGTTCTTATCAAAATCTCAACAAAATATTTTTTTAAAACCAAAATCAAATCTTAATTGGTCTTTCTAAACCAACAAAAAGCAAATCTTAATTGGTTAAAATTTTATTTTTTAACAAACAAAATTCAAATCTTGATTGGTTAGCGATTCAGAAGAAAAAAAAATTGGTTAGCGATTCTTTTTCAAACAAACGACAATCAAATCTTAAATGGTTCAATTTTCTTTTTTAATTGTATGTTTTTTTCTTGAAATCGAATCAAAAGAAATAATTAGTTTTTTAAACAATCTTATCTAAACAAAAAAGACAAATTAATGAGTTTAAACAAATCGATCAATCAAAACAAATCAAGATATTTAAAATCTTTATTATATTATTACAAAGATACAAAAAAATCTTATTGCGATGGTTTTATTACAATAGAGATATCAATTAATTAGAAAATATTTTAAACTATTATAAAACCATTCACATGAATAAATTATTAATAACATACCTTAAAATCACAAAGAACCATATCAATCGTTGACCATGTTCTTTGGTGTATACCTTCTAGAGGTTTAGAATTTTGACTTTAATCCTTCAAGTTTCTTTGCTAGGTTTCAACAAAGAAATTTCAAAGAAAGACATGATGAATAAACAATAATCGAGAGAAAAGGGGTGTCAATTTCGTTTGTATTATTAAATCTGTCCCGGGATTTGTCATATATAAACTTTGATTAAATTTATATTCTGTTAGGATTAGGAATATCTTTTGTATGATTTTCCTTAGATATAAAGTATTTAGTTAATTATTGAATTAATGTCTTTATCATAATTTAACAAACAAACGAAATCCATCTAATTAAAGATTTTATCATAATCTTAACAAATTTATTTTCTTGTAAAAACTTAGAAAAAACGTGGCTGATTTAAAATTCAACCAATCAAATCAAATTATTAAAAATTTATTGCCACAAAAAGACAAAGATCCAACCGAATCATGTGACAAATCATCTAAACAAATTTTATTCAGACAAATTAATTATCTAATACAAATCGATTAATCATAGATTTTAAATTTTTATTATATTATTATAAATTATAATAGAAAATTTGGTCCATTAATCTGCCCGAGCATTTATTTTGTCGGTTTCCATAATTAAAAAAAAATTCGTAGCTTTTCTTCTTTTAAGGTGGTCTCTCCGAAAATTTTGTTCGGTTGAGTTGCCATATTTTCTCTATCTCAATCCCAAAATAGGTTATGGTTTCGACAATGTCTATGTTTGTAGTTTTTTTTTTTTCCCGTAGGCTCAATTTATTTACATTTTGTTGTTATTTATTGGTTTTAAAAGCTTAAATTAGTAAGGATTGGGTTGTGGACTCTCATTTCTTCTATTTCTTTTTATCCTTATTTGCTAAACTCTTTAGCAATCGGTTGGAGATGCGTGTATAATTGTTGATTCTTATATCCAATTTAGTCATTTCTAATGAACAAACATGTTGGTTGTTAGGATAAATACTCCGACAATTAATTCGTCGGTTTTAAGCTCATGTACGACAAAAATTAAAAGAATAAACATGTGTCGAATTTATCGTCAGACACATCACTGGAAACATAACGCGTGATACGAGGCTCAAGAGTTTTTGTAATGTTCTGTTGTAACTGACCTATTTTGCTATTTTATTGTAATTATCGTAACTTTATTAATGAATAGAACTTCTTTTTCGATGAAAAAAATGTAAGTGTTAAAGTTTACTTTACCCTAGAGTGTTGTTCTTCTTTTATCTTTTGATTAAACTTATTTAAGAAAAAACAGATAAGGTATTGATTAAAGCTTTCACTGGTAAGACTTTTTGTTGAGCATAATCTTCTAGAACAAATTCTTTAAACCTTAAGTTCTGAAGCCAAGATCCGCTCTTGAATGTCTGAAAATGTCTGCACATCTTTCCCCCACAACCTAATTTTCCGAAGAAAACAGATAAACAAAAGAAAAAACAGTATGTGTCACAATAAAGCATATGATCATTGAGAAGTTCAACAAATCCATAAAAAAGTAGTTCAAAAGAATTTGTGCCGCACCAACAAGCAATACCAATGGCGTTTGCTCCATCTCTATCTGCTCCTTCATCATCTCCAACATGCACTGCTCTGTTTACTTCTACGTTGAGTTGCTCTGCGAGTTACACGTTATATTATATATAGGTAATAGGTTGTTGAATCTTCAAATCTGAACCAACACTTCAGTTTAGGATGCAGAACCTAACGCAGATTTGAAGATTTGTTCATCAGGCTTCTCGTATCCGACTTCTGAGGATACAATCACAGCCTCAAACCTGTGAACATTATAAACGATTGCCATGTGTTTGTGTTAACTTTGTCTCTTAGATTTCAGGTCTAAGTAACAGAACATGACAAAACTTACATATCTATGACATTAAGATCCTTCAATAGCTTTCTTAGCCGGTTATCGAAATTAGACACAACAGCCATCTTAACTGCAATCATCTAACACAGATTTTAGAAATCAGCAACAGCGAATTTAAAAAGTAATCTATAGTGAACAAGGAGATTCAGTGTAACAATAACCTCCAGCATCTTTCAGTAGTGACATTGTCTCATAAGCTCCTTCCGGGAGATGCCACGCCTCACCATTTGCGTAGTACTAAAGGAAAAACAGAAGATTAACCCGTCATTTAGGCATCAATCTGATGCATTGTTAATGGAACCTAAAGACTAGCCAAAAAAAAAACCGTCTTTCATTCCATACTCACTTGGTAGACTTCTTCAAAGTAGCCATCATCAGAACAACCAGTAGCCTCTGAAACAACGAGCTTCCAGAAAGGTCTTCCGTCTCCCTGACGATACAAATGGCTTACAGTGACGAGGAAAGAACGAATTTGATACAAGATAAAAGAAAAAACAGAATTCACTCATTCATCCGGAGACCTGGTATCTCAACTTCTCAGGCCAAGGAGCAGCGAAAGCTCTCTTGAAACCTTGCTTGATTTCAGATGGAGTTGTCTTGAGGCCTGAACAGAATCCCAAAAAACAAAAACAAAAACTTGAGAACATCTGAAATTAGTTTCTGTCAGGATCAAAGAGTGTCAGAAAGTGACCATATTTCTGGCCCAATAAAGCGTAAGTTTCATGGACAGGCTTCGACAACTGCAGAAGCGTTCCTCCAGCATCAAGCAACAATCCATCATAAGCCCTCTTGATCGGCTTGCCTTCACAATGACCCAATAATTTAAGTAAAAAAAGCAGAATTTTGACAGAATAGCCAATTTCAGATTGAGTTGAATCAAATGCATCACACGGAATCCAATTCTTTTTCGCCATTTTAATGAGAATCAAAGGAGGATTAGAAACTAACCCGTGCTGAAAGAGAAAGACGAGCATCGTAGAGAGCTTGAGAGTGGTCTCAAGGCTTCAATTAGATAGCTTCCTCGTGAACATCTTAAACAAGCTTCCATCTTTGTTCCAGACGAGATGTCAAGATTTCTTCTACGCACAAATATTTTACAAAGATGTTACAGGTTTAATTTTAGGTAATATTTCAAATCAACCCTCAAACTAACTTAAATGTACAAAGTAGCCCCAACATGTACGATATGTCAATATGTCGTCTCAATTAGTCAGATGCTTATTTTGTATTTTTCGAAAGTGGAAGATTATGTTGCAAACTTTGATTAATGTGCGGGTGGTTTTGCAATTTTTCCGACGGGTTCTTGAACCTTCTAGTTGTCGTGGAGTGTTTTAGTTCGTCCTGCAACAAAAACCCTGAGGATTTTCGTGTTCGCCGGCGGAGATATTTGCGCGCAGGAACGTTGACACACTCTCTCGACGGGAATTCTTTCTGGGAGACAAGAAATATGGCGACAGAGCTAGAAGAGCTTGTCGAATTTTTGTCATCTCCTTCTCCACCTGTAAGCTTTTACATTGCTGTTATGTGTTTCTGAGCTCAAGGGGTGCACCGATCATATTAGATTCTAGGGTTCTTGTGAACGATGATTAAATCGAATTCTGATTATTGACGAAACAACATACAGGTGAAGAAAGCTGCGGTGGAAATTGTTAGTGGATTAACTGGTTCGGAGGAGGGTTTACAATCTCTATCCAAGTATTCCAAGATTCTTCTTCCATCACTGTCTCGTCTTCTAAATGAAAGCAAGGTCATCTGATCAACTCTTAAGAAGCCCTAATATATCCTTCGTTTGGATAGGTATTGATAGAGACTGACATGTTGTGAATTCAATTTTTAGGAGGTATCAGAGCCAGCAGCTCAGGCTCTTGTAAACCTTTCCCAGAACTCTGATTTGGCTGGGAAGATGATTCAAATGGGATTGTTCAAAGTAGCCATGGACATGTTATATAAGCCAGAGTCTTGTATTACCAGATTGCTTGTTATGCTTCTAGTTAATCTCACTCAGTTAGATGATGGGGTTTCTTCTTTGCTTCAGGTCATTTGTCTTTGTAGTTTACCATATTTTTCTTGAATTTTTAAGTTACTTATGTGTAAGAGAGAGTGGAGATTGTATTTTGGTAGTCTTATGGTGACCTTTCTAATCGTGCAAAACTTTGTGCCTTTGTTAGATTGATGATGAAAAAATGCGTGGACTATATATCACGAAGCTTGTTAGGTCATTTTGCAGCTCTTCTGGTGATACTGCTGGTATGCTCTTACCACTTTATTCTTTAATTGGTTGTATGATTTCTCCAGGTATATCTCTATTTCTAGGTAAACTAGTCTGGAATTTCCTTTCCCGATATCATGTTTTTGTCTCATTTATCTAATCCTTGGTACGACTCAAGATCTAAAAGCTTTATGATGTTTGAGACATAAAGTGTCCCAATTATGTTCTAATTTTGACTACTTAATACATGCATTTGGTCCATTGAATTAAGTCTTCACAATTTGGATAACTAAATATTTTCTTATTAATCCACCAGATGATCAGTTTGAACATGTTGGCTCAATCCTTGTGAACATATCAAAAACAGAAGATGGGAGGAGAATGCTACTGGAACCAAAGAGAGGACTACTTAAACAGATTATTAGGCAGTTTGATTCAACAAATCAATTGCGAAAGACAGGGGTATGTTCAAAAGAACTGGTGGCAGATTACTCCATAATGATGCCTAATCTACCCTAAGCACAATCTAACATGAGTTATGCTTATCGGCTTTCAGGTTGCAGGGACTATTCGTAACTGTTGTTTTGAAGCGAAAAACCAGCTCCAGAATATACTCCTGATATCAGAGTTTCTCTGGCCCGCTCTGCTCCTACCAGTTGCAGGCAGCAAGGTTTATTGATTTTGCTTTATAGCTACTATGTTGTTGTTTACGAGAAAGCAGTTTTTGATTATTAGGTTTTACCTTAATTAGACATACAGTGAGCAAGATATCTCAAAAATGCCACCTGAGCTTGGAAGTGCACTTTCTATTGAGCGTGAACCAGTGACTGATGCCGATATTCGCGTTCAGACACTTGAAGCTATATATCTGATTATCTTAGAGGTATAACAATTCTCCATCTCGCTTTCTATTCTTCTGAATTCTGGTTGAGAACCCACCAAACCCAAAACCTACAAAAAGGTCCTCTGATCTACTTTTGATGTTGCAGGAGGCAGGTCGAAGGGCATTTTGGTCAGTCAATGGGCCACGGATTCTACAATTGGGATACGTATATGAGGAAGATCCAAAAGCAATGAGAGCCTATGAGCAAGTTGGTTCGTTGGTATGTTAACTCTCTCGCTAACTCATTCACTGTCTAACTCTACACGAACTCTACACGACTTAAGAGTTAAGATCATTCTCACCATTACCGTTTTTCGCTGTGTCGATTGAAATCAGCTTGTTGAAGAAAGTGGAGGCCCGGAAGAATCATCGGAGCCGACAAAAGCAGAGAAGTCAGAGTCTTAAGAAGTTACATTATTTGTTAGTCTTGTCCCCATTTGTTAGGCCCTCCCAGAGGAAGTCACTTGTGCCGTTTCGTGGACAAAGTTGTCTTCTCTCTCTCTTTGTAAGAGTTATTACTACATCTTGTACACTAGCTGTAACACTAGATTCGTTGGTTACTCGGGCGAGTTAATTAGTGTTCCATTTTTTTTGTTTTGTTTTTGGTGTATTATTTCATATTAGACGTTTGTATTTTGTATTCTTCGTAAGACCTTATTTGTGGTGTTATCTTTTACACACATTTGGCTATTTCCCTAATAGTTTTGCAGCTCTTATCCAATCCAAACAAACTTAAATTGACTTCAGATCAGTTTTATTCATAGGCAACGGTGCAATCTGATTTACTGATATACTATTGTTAACACAATGTGCAGAAATTGTCAAATTAAATAAGAAATAAATAAAAGAAAAGACCAAATTATTGCCACCCCACGAGGAGCCAACAAATGTGTCTACAATTAGACAGTGTCACAGAGAGGCAAATCAATCATCATGCTGTTTAGACTTTGATGGCATGTGTTCTTTCGACTTTAATGTAAATTAGCACACATTAAAATTGAAATCAGTTGGCGCCTTGACCATTTATTTTAGGCCACGTGGCAGATCCCCAATGGTTGGGTCCCACCTGATATCATTTTAGATCTTCTTCATCTCTCTTCCTCTGCGTCTTCTTCTTCAATTCGACGACGAAGGGAGAGAGAAAACACGGCGGAGAACATTCGAATCCAATTTCCTTCGTGTAGATTAGCTCTTGACGGAGGAATTAGCGAAGAGTGATGCGATTTTCTTCAGGCGGTGTTTGATTTCTAATTTCCTGTTGTGAGGGAGATTATTATTCGAGAGATGATGGGTTTCGTGATTTCGGATGAATTTCTGGGGACATTCGTTCCGATTCTGGTGTATTGGGTGTATTCGGGGATGTATATTTTTTTAGGATCTTTGGAGAAATATAGATTGCATTCGAAGATTGACGAGGATGAGAAGAATCTCGTTACCAAATCTGTCGTCGTCAAGGGCGTACTTTTTCAACAGACTCTACAGGCCATTATCTCCGTTGTTCTCTTCAAGGTCTCTCTCTCATTCTCTCTCGCTTCTTTAATTATTGCGGCCAGATCTTTCAATTTTATAGGATTATGTCGCGTTTATGTTGTCCTCCTTGACCTCTTGTTGATTTAGTATGGTGGTTAGTGAATATAGGTGATAGGTCAATGAGAGTGAGTTTGGCTTTTCTGGTTTTTAAACTGGTGTTTCTGAACGGATAAAAGCACCGTTTTTGTCTTGAAGCTTTTGAATCAGGATTACAGATTTAGGATGCAACAGAAAGGGTTTCATTTCTTGGAGATTTTTTGATCAACTAAAACTTGGATCTTCCTGTTTCAGATAGAAAATTCGTTAATATCTTATGTCCAAGGAGATATTATATGTTTCACTTGCGATTCTCGAATACAAAAGCTTATACGTCTAGAGTCTAGACTAATGATTTCCTTGTCTACTTGTTCAAATGTGGTTGGAGTTATTCAATCTTTCTCCTTTTATATTCATTCACATGTGTAAAGTTTTGTTCTCTCGCAGAAGATACCACTATAGATAGTCTTGAACTTTTTCATTACTCGTGTGTTTTTAGATTCATGAGCTCGTGATGTGTCTCTGTATTGGAGGAAACTGTTTAAGGGGATTTATAGTTCTCATGTTTTGGTACGCTCTGGATATGTTTTTTTTGGTGGAAGTTCATATATTAGCATCCTGACCAGAATATTTTGTTTGTGGTTTGTTTTTTTTTTTTCTTTTAGATAACAGGAAGTGATGCAGATGCTGCTACGACGCAGCAATTTTCCCTTCTACTTCTGGCTAGGCAGTTTATCATCGCTATGCTCGTAATTGACACGTGGCAATACTTCATTCATCGATATATGCACCTCAACAAGTTCTTATACAAGCACATCCACTCTCAACATCATCGCCTTATTGTGCCTTATGCATATGGAGCTCTATACAACCATCCACTGGAAGGTCTTCTCTTGGACACCATTGGTGGTGCTTTGTCTTTCCTCTTCTCGGGTATGTCCCCAAGAACCGCTATCTTTTTCTTCTCCTTTGCGACCATCAAAACAGTAGATGATCACTGTGGCCTATGGCTTCCGGGAAATCCCTTTCACATATTCTTCAGTAATAATTCTGCTTACCATGATGTTCATCACCAACTCTATGGAAGTAAATACAACTTCTCGCAGCCATTCTTTGTTATGTGGGATAGGATTCTCGGCACCTACTTGCCTTATTCACTTGAGAAAAGACCCAATGGAGGATTTGAAACTCGGCCAATCAAAGTATCCAAAGATGAGTAACTTTTTCTTTCTTTCTTTTGGGGCTTCTTATCACTGCTAAGTCAGTTCGTCATTTGCTCGTGAGAGAACCACCGTAACTTCTTTGTACTTGTAACTGTACATACCATCTATCCATTCTCCATCTGCGGGCATATGTTTCTGTGTAAGGTAGCAGTAAATTCATTTTGTAAGAGCCAAACTACGGATCTTCTCTATTACTATTATCTGTTATATAATTTCAGATTTTGATACCTGTGATCGTCTCATTCATCTTCTTTTTTTTTTTACGGATTTACATACACAGACAGACAGAGTCATTGACCCTTCCTTTAACGCAAAGGGCTTCTTGCTTTTGCTGTTCTTATCCTCTCCAAATGATGTTATTCCTCATTTATTGATAACAAATGGGTCTTTGAAAAGGATACAGTCCTTATCTTCAAGATCCAATTGTTAGTGAGCATGGTTGAGTTTTCTTAACAAATTTGGTTTCATAGATGTATCTAAAATCACATATGCCTTTTAAATACCACTTGATTCAATGTATTGGTTTTAAGAATTTATGATTAGAATCAGCTAGGAAGATCTGGATCTTTCGTTAGACTTCAACTGTAGTACAATCAGATGAATTTATTTCCCAAAAGCTAACATTCCTCAGGGTTGGTTACTGAGACATATCATCATCAATAATACAATTAAGGTTTTGTCTACGTCTACTTTATCTCATTATCATCACATGGTCTTGAGATGAGCTCTGGACGAGAAGATTCTTGATTGGCTTTTAAAACATGTTAGGTGAAATGACGCTGTCCCAGTGTCATTGATTGATTTAGTTTCCTCATTAATGTCTCTTTTAGGCAACTCGTACGGACTATGATTAAACTGGTAAATCTAAGCCTAATCAATTATCTTTCTATTCTTGAGACATGCACATGAAAATGAAGTGGACCATTTGTGTTTTGTGTCTAGTCTCTATTCTGCATTGAACGTATGTCTCCTGGCTCAACAAAAGGTTAAAATTCACACCTTACTGTATCACATGGGATTGCATTCTTGGTTATGTCTTATTTGCAGATTAGACCCATGTGTCTAGTGTTACATGGTGCAGATCCTGAAATTCTTAGGCGACAATAGATGAGTTCTTGAGATCACATCTCATCCTTACGCATTTGTGATCAGCATAGTTCTTTTGAGGATTGATTAATGATAAAGATTGGTTTGCATTCCTTTTTCTACATTCTTCCTAATCAAACCGGTAATAGAAAACTCAATTATCTACTTCAAGAGAATTTGATCAGGTACAAGAATTTGAAGGTGGTATTAGCAAAGCAAATCTATTTCACTCAATAGACATTACATGTAAAGGGAAAGGAGCTCTGGTGTTTGGTCTCACTAAGTATACAGAAAAGGCGATTGCGTGTGAGAAACCGAACTACTGCTGATCTTCCTCCTTGTTTCAGTACTTGTCGGATTAGCTTCTACAGGGAATCTTGGAACATAACTCGGCGTTCTGTTCATGCTTGTGTACGAATCTCCAGAAACTCTGATAGATTTATGACTCTTGCATCCTAGTAATAGACCACCACTGCTCGATTTATGTCTCTGAGGCGCAGTTTGGCGGTTTGATTTAGGCATGATAGGGATTCGAGGAATGTGAAATGACCGGTTCTTTTTGATAGGACTCGTTGCACATTCAGACATAACAGAGTAATCCGCTGCACTTGCCGTTGCTACACTCCACTGTATGCTTACTTCACTTGGTGCATAAGCATCCGGTGAGTCTTGATCACTACTTCCTTGTCTAGCAAGAAAGGGCTTTGCTTTCCCTGATAAACTCTCAATCTCAAAAAGATCCGTACTCAAGTTGCTCACACTCTCTTCTTCTTCTTCTTCGCCATGCTTTACAGAGAATCCACGCTCCTCTGTTCTTGCAGAACTCGAGTATTCCCATGGAAATTTCTTCTGGATACTTCTCTTCTCATTAAGAGGAGATCCAAATATTTCCACAGACTTTCTCTGCTCTAACATTGCTTTCTGTTGTTGTTGATGAATTTTCATATCTGAGCTTAGGTTTCCAGAGAAACTCAATTTGGCCTTGATCTTCTTCTGACCAGAGTTTCTTCTCTTCTCATCGACGACATCTACCGAATTCCAGTTCGAACACATGCATCTACCGCCAAGGTTCGCGAGAAAACTCTTCTTTATACTCACCTTGGGATTGCTTCCAATATCCTTCTCATGTAAGTAACTGTTGCAGCTGGAATTGTTCTTGTTTGTGCTCTTCTTCTCCAATTTCTTCTGAAGCAAGAAGCTTTGGCTATTCCAGCTGGATTCAGACCGAAGACTCGGAATTTCCGAGGAATACTTCGAGCTTTTCTTCGGACCAACGACGATTCTCTCGATTAAAACTTCTGGGTTTGGCAGAGGAGACACAAATCTAGGACTGTGGTCAGAATCCATATCTCCATTGAAGTACTTCTCAGCTCCAAACACACTGATCTCCAAATCGTCAAAAGATTTCTTTTCAATTCCAAGAACATCATTATGCATTTCTGGATTGATGTTCATGTTCGTATCATTGATTAGCTTCTTTTGCCTGAAAGCATCTTCGTTACTTGTCAAGTAAGAGAAAGAAGTAGTAGAAGAAGAGAAAGGACTAAAGAGACTGTTACTGTGATTACTATTGTTCAACATATAATCGAATGATGTGTTTGGAGTTGAAGAAGATGAAGTTAAGGATACCATTCCTTTTTTTGTTTTTTGTTTTTGTATTATCATTTCTTGTAAATAATAAACATTTGAGGATATAAATAGAGAAAGTTAGTGGTTTTCTCTGAAGCTAAATGTCAACTGTTCAATGGCTGCCGTGTGGGTTCCACCTTACTAAGACAAGGTTGCCTATTCGCCAGTGGTTCTGTCCTAACGCATAAAAACAAATTAACTATTTTTTGTCTTTTGTTATAAGGAAAATGATTGAATTAAATGACAATAAATAAGTGGATATGATTCTCCTCATGAACAAAGTTTGGAACTGAGCAGCTCTAAAGGGGTTGTCAAGAGGAGTTCTTAGGAGTTTTTAGGAATTAAATAATTAAAATTAAATCAAAAAAGGCTTATTTATGTAGAACCATTTCTTAAATAAGAAACTTGAGAAATTTTAAGAACTCTATACGTGTTAGTCTTACTTGAGTTGTGATTTAGGTAGTTAAGGTCAATATGATGACTTTTTTTTGTAAAATACCTTAATAAAATTTTACCAATGAATACTTAAATAATTTTAAGAAACTAAAAGTTCTTAAAATATTAAAAAAATTATAATAATGAGTAGAACCCCATTTTGAAGTTCTACCAATGGAGATGGTTTTAGAAGACACGAGCGATGTTTCTGCTGAGTACTTGACTAAGACATTTCGTCGAGTTGGTCACTGAAGCTTTGGGCTTTTATAGATCTAAATGGGCCTTAAACGAACGACATTGTTTAAGCGGGTATATTAATACGGGTTTTTCTACCCACCCGTTTTAGTCGGATCCTATCCTCTTCTTCGATTTGACAATGCTTGTGTGAAACTTCACTAAGAACAACTGAAAATACCCAAAAGATTACTAAGTGAAACGAATTTAAAATGGTTTCGCTGATAATTTCGTGTTTATCTCAATCTTCTTCTCTTTCCTGTTTCTCGGATCCTCGGGGAATAATTCTGCTGAAGACTTATAACCGCGGAGGTTTGAGCCGGTTATCATCGGGATTTGGTAGCCACCGGTTATTTACGGGTAATCGGAGGAAATGGAGATCCTCGACCATTTTCAACGCTGGGAAAGAACCTGGAGGAGAGGGAAAGGTAATCATTTCTCTGGCTCTAGCTCAATTTACTCATGTTTAATTTCAGGAAAATGCAAGATGATTTTTTTATTTCTTCCAAGGCAGCCATATAGTCAAATTATATGAATTATGAATAAAGATCTAAAGTTTTGATTTGGTTATTGATAGTTAGAGGGAGGTACCACAGAGTGGCCGATACTTCAGAGATGGGAAGTTCCATGGGAATGGCAGACAGTTTCGTTAACGTCGCTTGCTTGTGCATTAAGGTACTTTCCAGTTTCTGATGCCATTATAAGCTGAATTAGGATTGGAGTTTGATTAAACATAAACTGCATTAGGATAAATGTGATGGTTGAGTAGATTATTCTGAAAGATAATCTCTTTCTCTGTTTTGGTCAAACTAGTTTGATGTTCAATGACTAACCTCTGTATAAAGAGATTTTTGTCTCTCAGGCTGTTTTGTTTTAATGTATGGAGTGAGATTAATTTTGTTCCCAGGCAGTTTTGTTTTGACAGGATTAACCGAGATGGCAGTCATACCGTTCTTAGGAATCGATGTTGAGAAACTGAGCTTGGACGACAAGGCAGAAATCTTATTCCTGGATCAAGGGTACCAAAACTACTATTCTTTTATGTACTCTAGTTACATAGCTAGTCTCAACTCTTCTATACTCTGTTAGTGGAAACTGATAATAAAATCTCAGTGCTTTGGCAGATCTTATGTTGTAACTTTATTTCTCTCTGGAGTTCTGAAGTTATTGAAACGTCTTATGTTGAATGACTTTATCTGAATACTTTGCAGGTTGACAACTGCAGTTGTTCTTGCAGTCATATTCACTGTTGCCAAAACCTTTGAGCCACTTCCTGAAGATATTCTTCGCTATGGTAGTTTGCTTTTCCTTTTTCTGTTTTTTATCGGCATTGTCACACACTGTTTTCTCTTCTTTTGGCCTTTGACCTTTAGTTCAACCTTCAGATTTCAAACAACCGTTCAACCTGCAAAAAGGATGGCTCGTGTGGGGTGGAATCGGTCTGGTTGGTGCTGTTGGTGCGATTGCGTTAACAGGTGTTGCTTTATCGTTGTTCAGGACAGAAACACCTGAAAGGGAGGTTAGGAGAATTCAAAATTATATTTTTATGTATTCTTTTTTGAAGATTTTATGAATACTTGTAGTGAGGTGTGTTGTTTTCAGGTGGACTCTTTGATGAAGCTTCTCCCACTAATTGGATCCTCAAGCATAAGGTATTTTCCTAAAGGAAATATAAATTACGATGTGTATAAAAATCTGATCACACTGCATATAATGATCGTGCAGCACCTTAAGCTTAGTTGGCATAACTGGAATTCTTGCTCCACTTCTTGAGGAAACCGTGTTTCGTGGATTTTTCATGGTCTCTCTTACCAAATGGTAAAACCTCTTGTCTTCTTCTCATTTGATTCTGGACAAATTCTTACTACATTCAGTTTTCATCTTGCATTACAGGGTCCCGACTCCAATTGCGATAGCCATCAGCTCAGCTGCGTTTGCCCTTGCCCATCTCACGCCCGGTGAATTTCCACAGCTGTTTATTCTAGGTAAAGCATAAGTCATACAATTACTATTAGCATCTTCTCATGATTATAAAGACCTTTAGATGAGTATCATTCTTTCCCATTCGGGTTTAGGAACTGTTTTGGGTTTATCATATGCGCAAACCCGCAATCTCATTACTCCAATGATCATACACGGTGTATGGAACTCAGGAGTTATTTTGCTGCTCACTTTTCTTCAGGTCAAAAAACTTATTTCTTTGACCACTACAATGTTAAAAGAACAAGTCAAGTCTTAACTTATGTTCTGTTTTATCTGTCTTGTCGTAGATCCAAGGGTATGACATTAAGGAACTATTGCAGGCAAGCTAGCTTTGAGCTTTTCCCCTTGTTCTGTCCGCAATGAACATGAAATAGCTTCATTATGTAATTTGATCAGTAAGAAATTATGTACTCCACAAATGAATTCAAAACTTATGTAATTATCTTGGTTTGGTCGAGTTATCGAATGTGATACTTGGCCTTTTTACAACATCAGGATAGTATTGCACGGACGAATGTGATAGAGATAAATCTTTTTGAAGTGAGATGCTCGTCTTCCAATTTAATTCTTATTTAAATTCTCAATGCTACATTACAAGAAAAGAAAAAAGAAACACCAATCCACATATTTCAACCCAGGGGAAGTGAACAAAATCAGAAAACAAAACTCAAATCTAGATACACAGAATCGTTTTTTAGATTCCTTTGCCAATATAACTCTACCATGTAAGAAAGCCTATTCTGAAAGACCTCAATGTAGATCTTGTGATGGTCCCTGTTGCTATCGAATCTGATTGATAATCTCACACAACTTATGAATGATTTCAAAATGATTATGTAAATCACTCTGCAAAAAGTGAAAGAGGAGATTCTCCTTTCTACTTATTGCAAACCACTCTTTCAACAGCAGAATCTTTTTTTGATGAATATTTGTGTGTAACACTATTAATCATGGCTCCGTTGACGTATAACTAACCACTGCTCTAGGTCTCCGCGACCTGAGCACCAATGCAAACCCAGTGGCTAAGGCCGCTGCTTCCTGTCTTTCTCTTCGGCGATTCAGGATACTGATGGCTGATACCATGATGTAGCAAGGAAGAAGAAAACAGGCAGCTCGAAGTAACAAAATCTGCAAAATGATGCAAGATAAGTTTGGAGTTTGGAGTTGAGACTTATATGAAATTTTCGGTATAGGAAAATTTAAACTTGATTTGAATGAACTTACAGAAAGTATTGAAGAAGGGTCATCTTCACCAATTGCATAATCTGGTATAGTCAGTGCATTTCGCAGTAGAAGAAGAGTCATCAACTGCAAAAGAGAAGAAGGATGTTTCTGATTTTTAGAACTTTAGTAAAAAATTCAAGAGTGGTTGAAACTTGTTGAGAAGCTTTACACTAACTATTAAAGAAGCTGAGCGGAAAAATGCAGCTCCATTGGTGTCTACAGCTGTATAATCATCATACTCCGATTCTAAAATCTGACGCTCAGCTTCAGCAATTGCCAGGAGATGTTGATCATGTAAATCCAAACCCGAGATTGTCCATCCTCCACTAAAAATAGACAATGTAGTCAGAACGATGACAACTCCTATATATAACCAAACCGTAGGTGTGTATGGCAGAATTAGGGAATTGATCATACCCAATGTCAATAGTAATATCTTCAGACTGGGGTGGAGACGTGTATCCAGCTTGGTATGGCTAGAATAAGAGAAGTAAAAGAGTGTTAATTTTAGTTGAGTTCTCATTAATCAAGCAAAAGTCTCAAGATAAAACCATTATAAGTCATACATTGAACATTTCTACTTTGACTATCTTTCAAAACTGCATAAGAACACAAAGCTGATTGAAGCAGGAATCAGAATGAATGATCCTAAACTAATCACCACAGCCATTAACATGACCAAAAAATTGGCTGTGTGAAGGTTCAGTGTTCTAGTAATTTCATCGGACCACTCTTCGATTATAAAGATTACAAAAAAAAGGGAAGAGTATGGAGAGAAAGATGTATATAAATAAATACCTGATGACAGATTTCACATAAAGTGTCTCCCTTTTCATTGCACCAACGTTGAACACATTTTCTGTGAGCATACTGATCAAAATATGAAACTTGAATTCAATACTCAGTCTCTTCTCTCAGCTTTGCCTTAATAACTATAGAAACCATGAAATTAAAAAACTACCTTTAGGCTCCCATTGCAAGCACATGGGCTCTCGAGATTCTTAATATCACATTCCTCCTGACAGATACGACACTCCGCCGAAGAAATCAGTGAATCTTCCTCCTCCGTTGTATTATCTCCGTCGTAGATATCAATTGCATTATCTTCACTGGCCGTCGTCAAGCTGTACGGCTCTGGCGACTCTGATCTTAAATTCTCAACTTCGGCGAACACCAGAGGTAATGAAACCGGCCGTATCAGTGCATCGACATTTACAACCATGTGATTACTCATCTTAGTGTTTACAAAACCACTCCCACGAAATCCAAATTAAAAATCCCTAAATACAAAACAACCAATTCACTCTTACGAACACCACCAGAGTACAGGAAAACAGAGAAGATCGAGACGTGAAAATCAGAGAAAAACTTGAAGAAGAAAGAAAAAAGGAAGAGATTGTTTATAGCGTGAAGGGAAAAGTTTGTCGTCCTCGATTTTGAAGAGCAGAAAAATCGGGAGGAATGTAAGCAGAGACGCAAAAAGAAAAAATTTCTGAAAAGTAAAAACGTTATTCACAAAAGAATTTCCCGGAGATCAAGCTCATCAAAAATGGCTTTTTATAGCGGGAGAGTGAAACGAGAGAGATAACGACGTCTTAACGGCTCCGTTAAATGTAGCCGTTGACCAGAACATAACGGCTCCTACTCTGGCAATCTACTAGTCTTTTCTTTCTGACAACATTTAGTAGTCGTCTTAATAACAACATAGATTATTTAGTTAAGGTAATTAATACACAACTTGTTTGTTTATAATTTTAACCCAGTCATATAATCTCCACTAATTCAGCATATCATCATTTATTAGTTTATTCCTTTGATTAATTCAAAGTCCTCAGTTTCATAATAAATATGAATCACTTATATCATCAGTTCCAGATTTTTTTTTGTTTCAAAAATTACAATTTGTAGTATTTGTATAAAGATTTAAGGTGTGACTGGTTATCACTCTGGTTACTGCATTTAAATTGAACCAATGCTCTAAATTTATTTTTGGCTTTCATTGTTCTGGAAAGTCAATTTTCATTTATGGAATGTTTTTGGCCGTAGAAAGCCAAAAACCTAGAGCCAAAATTTATGAACTTTGCAAATATAAATTTCTACAGCAAAATAGTCTATAGCCAAAAAAACCTATAGCAAAAAAACCTATAGCCAAAAACCCTACAACCGAAATCCTTCAATACAAAACTAAAAGTTACAAGCGTTACCAATCGGCCCCTTATTCTGTTAAAAATTATTACTATATTAGAAGTGGATAACGTTAGCAATAAAATACAACTATGAAGAATTAGGTTCATTAGAATAGGTAAACACTTGATCTTTTTCATTAATATGGTTTGAATAAAGTATTATTTTGAAACATATTAACATCATTGACTATATAAAGTATCAGGCACATTATAATTAGTCATACTTGTAAGGTTAGAATATCATTGGCTGCTGAATTATTGAAATTGTCAAGTATTGGATAAGGAAATATTCAATAAAGGAAAGACATGGTCACGTATACATCTGTGTGAAATTATTGCCTTTGATCAGCAGAATGAACTGTATTCCTTACACCTACCATATAATAAATTTTACGTAGAATTATACTTGTGGTAATTAAATATATTTCGTTGTAGACTTGATTACTTCAAATAAAATAAAGTCAATGTTTCTAAAATGAAGAAGAAATTATTGAAATCAGAATTGGCACTTCACATAAATCACGAAAATAATCGACGACGACTATAGTATCAAACAATATTTCAACGTAAAAAGACAAATTTCAACACAATTCGACATAAAGTACAAGATTATGATATAGTTTTTTTTGGTTTTGTTTTTGTGGCAATCAATATCATAATCTGTATTTGGCTTTGTTACTTAAAAGCCAAGCATTTTTCTGGATATACCATTGTAATCAGAAGTGGGCGTGTCAGTATTTAGTATAAAAGCACCTAATGCCCAATCAAGTGGTATGTTTTCTTCTCCTGCTTTACTCGCATACTTGATTCTGCAGACAAAACAAATCTTAGTTTGTGTTTATATCTTTGTGATCTCAAAACCAACATTGATTGATCTTAAACTTGTGCAATAACATTGTACCTTTTATCATCAAGAGCAACACCAAGACTATCGTGAAGCATTGAGATTATATATGCTGATGAGAAGCAATAACGATGCAAATATTTGTCTTTAGTTGTTGGGTATTTCTCTTTCAATGTTGACCATTCTTCTGCACAAAATGTCTTTCCGGCTGGAGCCATTTCAGACAGCCAGTCCTTTTCTTCTAACCCAAAGAACTGATTTCAGACAGAAACATATATAAGACCTATTAATATTCAAACAATTTCTCCAGAGGAAAAATCTTGACAATTCATCTATACCTTGGAAGTGTGGTAGAAATTTTCTGTAGCCAAAAAACTTCCTTGAAGTTTAGGTGTGAATGTTGATCCAATAGAACAGTGTTCGTAAGGACATTTTTCTATACACAAAATACGAAAACCGCAGCCATAAGAGATCAAAGAAATAGAAATGTGGAACGATATTAAGCTTACTACCAATAACGCGCTCTGTTACCTTTTCCTTCTTGCAATAGTGCGAATGTAGCAGATCGGCATTTTGAGAAATCACCAGCAGCTTTAACTTGAAGGGAATCTTTGTTTTCTGAATTTGTGTCGTAGGTGTACCCTTTAGGAGTACAAGGGTCTGTAACTATTCCATCCCCTGTAGAGTCTGCAGCTGTACGGATTGAAACTGTATAAGCTTTGAGAAGTTCACAACATGTTGATGAAGTTCAATGAGCAAGTGATTACTTTAAGAACTTATCAACAACTAATTACCTGAGTTCTGCAGTGATTCCAATAATTTGTCCTCTGCTGCATCCTGCAAGACCACAATAGTTAAATATATAGCTTCTTTCTTAAAATTAACAAATTAAATCCTTTTTGGTAGCTAGATTATCTCTAGTTTTGATAATTATCTTTGTTTAGCTCACAGAAGTTACCTGTCCATAGTCGAGGAAACTGTAACTGTATATTGTGTATGAAGCATTTCCATAGGTTATCGTACGCAAGAACTCAGGAGGCACAATCTCACTCGACACAAATGTCACCTAAACAAATGCACAAACAGTCATCACGTACACTCACTCCAACATACACAACAACTCCTGATGACAAAACGAGCGAGATAACAGATTTAAGAGGGAAGAGACTAAACCTGAGCAGAAGCTCCACCGAGCTCAACAATCCCAGTTGTTCGCAAGGGATCACCTCCAAGCGAACCAAGTGCATGATTGGCGATAACCCAAGCATATATACCTTCATCAGATCCTGAATAATTTTTCAATAATTTGAGGTCAGTGAATCTATCCATCTGTAGGTCATATAAACAACAATAGCAAGTGACAGTAATGAAGAATTGATTCAGAAAACTAACCAGAGATAACAGAAGCCCATTCGTCTCGAAAGATAAACCCAGAGGATCTAAGAACTCTCCTTGTAACTTCAAGAATCTGTTCTTGAACAGGCAGTTCAAGCAATCTCATTCCAGCAGTAGCCATTAACCTAATGTCACTCTTCTTCCACTTTCCGTTTGGAATTTTCTCCTTGGCGAATTCCACAAGCTTCGCCACTGAGTCGCTAGCTCCGTCAGGATTATCAGCATACGCAGACAAACCAGGAGTCAACTTCAGATTAGCATAATATTCCTCTCCGAAATCGAAAACAGGTTTCCCGGACTTAACCCGGTACGCGAACACATGAATTCGGGTCCCTGAACTCCCAGCATCAATAATGACGCTGTACTTGAGCGAACATCTCCAAAGCAAACTTCCAGAAAGTAAAACTGATTTTGAATTGAAAACAAATAGTAGCCCTAACGTGATCGCCACGGAAGCAACGATTAGCAAGGTTATTATCCATTTCGTGGCTTTCTTCGACTTGGGTTTAGTAAGCGTGTACGGCGATGATTGGTTGTCTGGTAGAATCTGAACCTTGAGAGCATCCATCTCTGACTCCACTTTTCAACCTGCAACGTGCATTGCATCAACTCATTAATAATGAATCGTAACGAAAACTGAAAGTATAATGAATAGCTATAAAACTGGTGACAAAACGTAACCGATATTATTTTTATTTGTTTCTTTTCAGTCAAGAATATTGGATTTTATTATTGGTGAGAAAGAAAACCTACTACTAAAGAATATGATATATATACAACTCTGTAAATCATATGGATAAGGAACTATTGGTAACTAGTAAATCACTTGTCTATTTTTGTTGTTGTAGAAGTAAGTAGTTAATGAAATGCCAGTTGAAAAAACGTGTTCAAAACAAAAAGGACGTGCAAACAAACGATCATCAGTCACGGTGGAGGGAGCGATCTGCATGTGAATTGGTCCCATCCATTTCAGAGATTTATCTCGGATTGGTCATTCGCATTGCTCTGGATATCGTACAATCGATTCATATAATTGCCATCACAAATTAGCTAATAGCTTGTTTCGTGCGACACGTTTTGCGCATAACGAGAACATGACATAGATTTTGAATTTGATCTGTAATTGTAGACATATGGACAATAAATATAATGGCGAATGACTACTAATTGTATATACAATTTCATTTTTGTCAGTGTTATAAATTTTAAGATAAATTTAACTTATGGTTCATAAATACCCTTAAAAATTAGCATAAGATGAGTTTGATTATAAACTACTATTATCTAAAAATTTACAATTAACAAAAATTAATTAGAAAAGACTCTAACAAAATTAAAACTAAATTAAAAATATCGGGTACAAATTCGATTTTTGATTTGGTTCTGGTTCAGATTTGTATTCGGTTTTCCGAATACATAGACTTAACACTCATTATGGTATTTTGTCGGGTTTGATTCTTCTAATTCGGTTATTTTTATTTTCAGATCGGGTTCGGTTTGATATAGATCGAGTTTGGGTTAAAGTATTTTTATATGAATATCCAAAATAAATAAAGATTTAATTAAAACATGTATAGAATTTGGTTGTTGATTGATTCCTATTTAGTTTCCTAAATATATATAGGTTTTGGCCATTGAAATATTTTGTCGGATTTGGTTCGGACTCGATTCTTCTAATTCGGAGTGATTCTGGTTCAGGTTTTAGACAACTAAAGTAATATTTTGAAAATAATATTCAAGATATAGATTTAGGAATCAAATGAACGGGTTGGGATAATGTAGATATAATCGTTCTTATAATATTACGTAAAAGTGTAGAAAAATCATACAAACCTTAGAAGTCACGCTCTAGGCCCACTATCTTATTATATAAAGAAGAGTTTCTCAAAGTTAGTAATTAACAGGATCCT
>OVBA01003064.1:0-30158 GCA_900406435.1 Lepidium aucheri | reverse complement strand
TATATACTTTGATATTGATAATTATGTAAACTTAAATAAATATTTTAAAGTTATTGGTTAAAAAATCAAATTTGAAATTAAATTTATACTAAAATTCCGGGATTTTGTTTTCGTATAGTTTATATAAAAGGTAATTCCAAATTCAAAATGCAGAAATTACAATATTATATGGTTATTAAAGGAGAATACCGTGATTGATAGTTATAATAGGAAATTTATTCAATATTTTTGTAATCAATATAATAATTTTTAAATTTTTGGATGAATTATGTAACAAATAAAGGGAAGATTCATGATTAGTGTATGGTAATTATATAGGGCATGATGTATAGGATTACAATTAAGGTTATTACATCTATAACCTTTCTAAAAATTTCGAAACCTATTATTTAAATAAAATTTCTAATGGCATTATGCGTAAATATTGTTGAGTCAACGGGTAATATTTCAAAATGTTTTCTTTTTATGATATAGTAGATAAGTATGTTGTCAAATACATATACATATGTAGTAACTATCCGAATAAGTGTAGTAACTATTGAAATAAGTATGTAGTCAAATACAATAAAACTATGGTAACTATTGAAATAAATTGGTAGTCAAATACAATAAATTTATAGTAACTATTGAAATAAGTTTGTAGTCAAATACAATGAACTCTGTAGTCAAATACAAATAAATCAATAGTGAATATCGAAATAACTCTATAGTCAAATACAAATAAGTTTGTAGTGAATATTTGTAATAACTATCTGTAATAACTATCGAAATAAGTCTCTAGTCATATACAAATAAGTATCTAGTAACTAGTTAATAAATATGGCAGATTTATTAAGTGTGTAGTAACTATTAAAATAAGTATGTAGAAAGCTAATGAGGTCCGTAGAAAATTAGTCATTGATTTATTAAGTTTGTAAAACCATCTCCATTGGTAGTCTTTAAAGAAGTTTCTCATGAATAAAATAATATTAAACAATAAAAAAGTGATTAAATAATTGAAAAATTCTTGTGTGAGTCTTATTTAAAAGATTTTGAAAACTTTTTGAGAGACTTATTTACATGCTCACATGTTATCTTTTAAATGTTTCATATTGACTTTTTTAGTAAATCAATCACAAAGTTACCTAAAAACTTTGATACATGTAAGTTATAAAATTTAATTACTATCGATCAAGATCCATTATCATAAGTTGTATATATTACTATCTATCAACACAGTTACAATTTGTAACTCATTTTTTTTAACAAATCATATTAAAGATAGTTAGGGTTTTAAAAAAATTGAAATGGATGATGTGTTAGTCTAGTCGTTGATATATGTGTATTTGAGTGTGTTTTAGAGGTATTATTTTGCACACTTTATATTCGTATTCACAGCATTTGCACTTTGTTAGATGTCTTTTAGATTCATATTTCATGTATTGCGTAGAATTGCATACATGTTGCATAAAAAGAGTTGTAGGTACTCCGAGAGCATACTTGGAGCACTCTGGAAGCTGTTGAGGCATTGGGACCGGATGATGAGATTGGACGCAACTACTGAAGTTGAGCTTCACCCTAGACTCGAGTATAGATAGGAGTGTGGCGATAGACTCGAAATGGAAGAGAGTTGCAAGTGAGAATCGAAGTGTGATTGGAGCTGGAAAACAACAGGTGAAGCTCGAGTACAGATCGAGTCCACTAAGGCTCGAACTGGATTGGAGTGGTGCAGGACACGTGAAACACTCGAACTGTAAGCTGACACTACGAACAAACGCCTGTTGCACTGGAGCTGAAGTTCGAGTGTGTTGTATCTTGAGACGCAAGGTTTCTTATCATGGACCTGATCAGCGTCTGGATCGAGCTTGGCTTCAAGATCCACTGAAGATTAGGCTTTTTCTTACTGGGCCGAATTCCACTTAGAGTTGTACTAAGTATTCTATATACTTCTAGTTTTTTTTTTTGAATTGTGGATCTATCTAGTTTTTGATCGGAGTGATTATTCTTTTTTCGTGCAAGCAGACTAGCTTTTGTAATCTCAGAACGAATTCATTTGATTCTGAGTTTTATTCTTATGCAATTTAGTTTCACGTTCAGCACTTATGTCAATTTTCATCCGAGTGTATCATGTATGTTGTCTAATATGAATTTCGTGTTTAGTGTTGATTTCATGAGTTCTGAGTAGTTACCTAGGGCTCTTGAGGATGAGTTAGATCATCGTGAAGCTTAGATTTTCTAGGTTGCTTGAGGTTAGAATTGTTAGGATCTCTTCTGTTTTGGTGCTTTAATTATTAGCGTTATTCTGATCAACTAGAGCTTGTTCTGAGACGCTCTAGCATCTGATTGGTTTTTGATAGAGCACCTGACTGAACCACTTCAAAGATTCACACGCTCGGCTCGAGGGATTAAATGTCCGAGATGTTAATTGGCTCTGAGCGGGTTGATCATTCATGCCAGGTAGATTATAAAATGCCTATGGGGATATGGTCTGTTAGTAGTTAACTCGAGTTTGTTTGCCACAAGAGTGGATTCACTATTATTGTTCTCCCTGCCTAGAGATCAGCTTTATTGAGTATTGTCAAGCGCTTAGTTAGCTTAAGAATCACACTGATTTGTGATACTCACTCCTCGGGAACCTGTTTTCTTAGCTTGCGTTAAATTCATTCTTAACACTACTGTCTATTGTTTCGCTTTAATTACTTTGTTATTGCTGATTGATTTTTTCACTTTTATTTTAAGTTCGATCTAGGTTGTTAGACAAACCACACTTATATTGGCTTAAATTAGGATAGTTCACTGCATTCTGAGTGATAACTACATTCCCAGTTGGATTGACACCAATTATACTACACCAACAAATTAGTGTAATAGGATTTGAAAACCTGAATAAAATCTTGTTATCAAATTGGCGTTGTTGTCAAATGGGTTTATGCTAGTTACATTTAGGATTGTTAACTTTCTAACCTCAAGTTTTTTTTTTCTTTTTTTTTGTTTCTTGTTACTTACTCACCTGTGATACTGTCTTATGTGTTCTGTTTCAGGTGATTTCAACATCCAGTGAGTCCGCTACAACCTACTGTTTGAGTTGAGTTCACATATTGTATGCAGACACGTTCACAGGGGAGTCATAACCTACTCTAACCTCTTGACACTATTGACCAGGTTCCACGCGAGTTTAGAGTAAAGAAAAACCAACTTGAAAGTGCACCAGAAGATCCAGCTAAAATGGATCCCCCAACAATCTCACACAAAAACCAACTTCCCCTTGAGAACACCGACCCACCTCTTGTGGATGGACCTCGACAGAGGAGGCCTCGAATAATCGGAGCTGGAGATGCACCAAGCACTCATACACAGAGACATAAAATCGTGCGTCCAGCTATTTCAACAACAATTTTGAGATCAAGAGCAGCCTTATCTCCATGATCCGTAACAGATAATTTCATGGTCTACCCTCTAAAGACCCTCTTGATCACTTGGACGAGTTCGAGCGCATCTGTGGACTACAAAGGCTTAATGGTGTCAGTGAGGATGCATTTAAAACTTAGGCAATTTCCATTCTCTCTTGGAGACAAAGCCCGTATTTGGGAGAAGCATTTACCACAAGGATCTATTACTTCTTGGACAGACTGCAAAACTGCTTTTCTGAGCAAGTTCTTCTCAAACTCTCGCACCACAAAGCTAAGGAGTGCTATCTCGAGCTTTGCACAGCAGAACCATGAAACTTTTGCTGAAGCATGGGAGCGCTACAAGACTTATCAATCCCAGTACCCCCATCATGGTTATGCTACAGAAACATTGCTTAGCAACCTTTTCGTAATTAACTCTTTTCAGCATGATCGAGGTAAGAACCTGATTGATGTGCTCTCCTGTTTAAATCAAATATGGCAAAATCAACACCGGTTCCTTGCTCTCGTTGGCGACAAACATCTTTTGTTGAAGTCGATTTTGAGAAGATTTTTAAAACCTCTTTACTTAATACAATCGATTTTCATGTTCTTCTTCATCATCTTCAATTTCTTGCTTAATCATTTGTGAGTAGTTACCTAAGAAGGTTTAGGGTTTATAGGGATTTAGGAATCAATAATTGGGGATTAAACAGGATTTGATCCATAGATTTCTCCATATATACTTGTGTGTAATGCTTAAATTAGTTTGATCACCTGACCTATGATCTTAGGTTGTTTTACATTCTAAAAGCTTGTAGAATTCCTGAACTAGCATGGATGAGTAATTTAATCTAACCAACAATAGTTGATTGTTAGGATTAATTATGGATAATTGAACTTGTTTTGTTAAGGCCTATCTAGAATCTACAACCAACGATAGGTAGGATCTCTAGTTGTTAGATAGAGTGACAAATACCACAATAGTGGATTTGTCAACCCTATATGTTCAAGTCGAGAATGGTGCCTATTTGTTCCTAAATATTTTCCCTGATTGATTCTTATTTCCCGATGAACACCCGATACCTGATGCTTTTTATTAATATTTGCAAAACTGTTTAAGTTATTAGTTTTCATTCTGATTATTTTCTTATTATAGCTTGAATTATAATTGAGTGATTGAAAGTGCAAACTTGGTTCTTCGTGGATTCAATCCCTAAGTACTACTACTACATTGCTGTGCACTTGCAGTAGATTCTTAGGGTTAAAAATTTGTGACATCAAGTTTTTGGCACCGCTGCCGGGGAACCAATTGGTTGCCTTTCGATTGAGATTCGACTCTTATTCTATACTCTTTAACTTACGTTTTTCTTTAGTGTTTGTTTTGTTTTTATTTCAGGTTTATGAGTAGAAGAAGTCAAAGTTCAGAAAATCTAATTGGTTTTGACAACGAGAAACTTGCTAGAGTGGAATGAGAAAACCGTTGAGCAAAGACAATGAATCGAGATAACCAGCAGATTCCACAAGATCCTGAAGTTCATAACATTGTTCAAGGAAACCAGGATGTTCAGCAGATAGTTGATCAGTTGCAGAGAGATTTATCTATGCTCCAGAGGCAGCATGAACAACCTCAACGCCGAGCTATGGGTGATATGGATACACCTCACACCTACTACCAGAATAGATCTGCTATTCGACCTCCACCTATCCAGAGGCAAGACTATGAGATCAAGCCTCAGCTGATTGGATTAGTGAAGTAGTATGTCTTCAACTGTCTCCTGGGAGAGAATCCGATGGATCATATCGAGAACTTTGAGGGTATGTGCAGCACTACGAGTTCGAATGGAGTCCCTGTAGAGTATGTGAAGTGTAAGCTGTTTCACCATACGCTTTCTGATAAAGTTTCTAGATGGCTGCGATCTTTGCCTCCAAGTTTACTCACCACGTGGGAAGAAGTTAGGACTGCCTTCTTGGATCAGTTCTACACCAAGTCAAAGACTGCAACTTTGAGAAGCAAGATTTCAACATTTTAGCAACGTCCGTGTGAGTCTTTAAATGAAACTTGGAAGCGGTTCAAGGAATACCAATGAGACTATCCTCATTATGGGTATTCGGATGAGCAGTTGTTGAACACCTTCTATGGTAGTATTGATTGGGAGTACAAGAGATCTTTGTATGTAGCAAGTAATGGAGACTTCATAACTAACACGAGGGATGAAGCTTTTACCCTCATAGACAACTTGGCTGCGAGTTCAGGGAATCATTTCCACAGTATGACCGAAGGAGGAAAGTCAACAGTGTGGAGATTCAGAGGATTGATGAGATTGCTGAGAAACTTGATATGCTTATCATGGCAAATCAAGGTGGTCAAAGAGGTGTGCATCAGCCGGATAACAGTATGAAAGTGGTGAAGATTCAGAATGATTCTGAGATGCCGGATGAGCAGAGGGAAGTCGAGTATGTGAACTGGTAGAACAGGGGTCAGAATCCTAAAAATCTCTCTTACAGGAGCACTAATGTAGAGAACCCCCCCCCCCCAAGATGTTGTGTTTCCAGCTCCAATTATACCTCAGGGATCGCCTTTCCAAGGAAAGCCATTTGTGCAAGATTCAGGTTAGAGATAAAACAATCAGAAGCCTTTCAACCAGAACTTAAAAGGGAGCAACTGACAGAAAACGGTAAAGCCATGGCAGCAGCAAGCACCACCACCGCAAGCTCCAGCAAGTTCTCTAGGTACTTTGAATGATGAGATCAACGCTTTGATCAAGCGGCTTGCAACTGAGCAGCAGAAGACTACGCATGAGCTCAACACCAAGGTAGACAGCATGTACAACAATCTGAACAATAAGTTTGAGTCAATCTCTATGCATCTGAAGAAGCTAAACACTAAAGTAGCTCAGACTGCTGAAGCTATGGGGAGACCTCACGGAGCTTTACCTGGAAAGGTTGAGAATAATTTGAAAGAATCATGCAATGTGGTGAAGTCTGATGTTGATGATGGTGCAGTGAGTAAGGCAGAAAAGTACAGACCTCCGATTCTTTATCCAAAAGAGCTGACTAAGCTAGAGTATCTAGGAAAGTTCACCACCCCTTGCATTTTAGGGAAATTGATTTTCAGTGATGGTCTTTGCGATTCATGTGGTAGTGTTAATTTCATCTCCCTAGAGACGATGAAGAAGCTAGGGATCAAGTTTATGCAGGAGCACAACTTGTCTATCTCTTTTGGAGATGCGACTTCTAAGAGCCCTAGAGGTAGGTTTATCGATTTCACTTTTCTTGTGGGATATTACAGAGTACCAACCGACTTCACTGTGGTTGAGATGGCTAGAGGTGGACCAATGCGAATACTATTAGGAAGACCTTTTCTTAACACAGTAGGACCAAAGATCGATTTCCCTAACAAGAGGGTTGTGCTGGAAAATGTTGACAAGAGAGTGTCATACCCAATTCGAGTTGCACCTAGTGATATGTATGGTATGATCAACATTTCTACTGAGAAGAAAGATGGCTTTAAGTTGGAAGGAGTGTTTTCGACAAGTTTGAGTATTTGTGAACCAGAGTATGAGTCAGATGAGGAATATAGTGCTAGCAGAAGATTCGGCTGAGCAAGAAGACACATGTATCCATAATGCTAAGTCTGATACATATGATAAGTTCATTATGCACAACTTGTATCTTAAGGTTTTTACAAGATAATTTGGACTTAAATCTTTAGGACCATACATTGTGAAACAGATTCACACTGATGGAACCCTAGTGTTGTTGGACACTACAGGAGCTGAATTCCACATGAAGGACAAACAACTGAGAGAGTTCATCATCGGTAAAGAGAGGATCGAGGGAGTGAACATTCCTCACAAGAATCAATCCGTTATCTAAGTAGCACAAAAGTCAAGCTAATGACTTTAAACAAGCGCTGAGTGGGAGACAACCCACTAATAGGTAGTTTTTCTTTTTATAGTTTTCCTGTTCTTAATTGATTTTTTGTTTTGGTTTGAATTTATTTCAAGTGAGAATTTTGTATAAGGGATATGATTGATCAATCGGGTCAAGGATCAATCAATCTCAGGGCACAAAGGACTATACGCTCGATTGAATGATCGACCTAGGAAGAATGGATAGATCGATCCTTAAGATGAGCAGGACACACTCAATTCAGTGATTGACCTGCAAAGGTCTGACTGATTGATCAAGAATTCATAGGACCATGCGATCGATTGGGTGATCGACCTGCATAGAGTTGATCGATCGATCCAGAAAACCAGCCATCATGCGCTCAATCCAATAATCGACCTCACCACGTGTGATCGATCGATCAAGCAGACATAAAAATTCTGAAAATTGTCGATCAATTGACTACACCTCGATCGATGGATCGTCAAACCAGGTAAGTGCTCTATAACCGAGAAAGCAAGGGTTGCACGGGATTAAACTTATTTCTTCTTTCTTGCGATTTTTCTCCAAAAAACTACAAGAGGACCTAATTTTTTTTGATTCTCAACCATTTTCTTCGCTTCAAAAGCCTAATCTACTGGGATTTTCCTTCTCTATCTGATTATCCTGTTAGCTTTCTCGATTGGCAAAGGTATGGCCCCTAAATTGATGATTTATAGTCTAATTTTCATGAAAAGTTTGGGAAGTTTTTGGGTTTTGATTCTTTGATGCTTTACTGTGTAAATTTGATGTCTTATCATTGTTATATTCTGATTTTGAAACTCACTTGCCCGGAATTGGATTGATTTGTGCTTAGAAACCGATGTGCTAGGTTGAAGGAGAATTTTAGAAATTTGGAAATTTACGATAGGAAATTGAATATTGTGATCAATAATGCATTGCTGGATGATTTTTTTTGCTACTGATTGGTTTAGACATTGATTCACAATATCTTTTTCTAAGTTTCATAATTTCGAAATATTCTTAAACCCTTTAAAGAGAAACTGATTTTTTGATTTTTCTTTGTTGTGGTTTTGTACAGATCATGGCTAAAACCAACCAACCTAGGGTACCATCAAAGAAGGTCAGGAGGTCATCAAACCTCGAAGTAGGGCAAGGTTTTGGACAAGCTACAGGTGTGACTGAGGCTTCAAAGAGGGCATTTCCGCCATGGCCATGGCTTGATGGTGAGCCATTTGAGAGGAATATGAGAAAATGGACAAGTTCAACTGTGTAGAAGCAAGACAACGCCTACAAGAGGCGTAAGGCTGATGATGGTTACAAGAGGCGTAAGGCTGATGATGGTTGGAAACCATTATGCGGGATCTTTTATGACCAGCTGCTTCAGAATGAGCTTGTACCAACTAAGTTTCTTTGTCCAATTACGATGGACAATCTGGGTATTTTGGATGATGTCAAAGGGATTCTTGAGAGATTGGGTTTAGGTACCTTCGGATATACTCCCTACCCATTGTATCCAGAGCCAGTGAGACAGTTTCTGGCCACTTGCTATCTCCACTTGACCGCTGACCAACTTGCTCTGCTATCGGCCTCATATGTCACATATCTGTACAAGGGAATAGTGTACCACATTACGATTTTAGAGTTATACAGGCTTTATGGGTTTAGAGAGGATGCTAGTGACAAATTGCCATCTAGTGACAATGCATGCAATGATACCATGTGGCATATATTAGCTGAGGGAGGTTTTCAGGGCAGAGGACCTAAGCTCACATACATCCGACCCCCTACGGTTTGGATTGTAGCTAAGCTATTGGGTTTGAATGTTCTGTGCAAAGAGATCTACCTGGCTGTCACGAAGCCTGAGCTTGAGCTCTTGCATCATGCTATCGCCCATGTTGTTCCTAATATGTATGGTGACAATGCAACTCCTCTGTATTCGCCTATCAACATCAATTGGGGATTTGTCTTTGCCAAGCTACTGACAGAAAGCCGATTCAGAGGCAAGCCTAACTCTTCAGTTGTGGAGACTATAGCGAGTCTACTCACGCCCATTTTTCAGTTTCATCGTCACGATCTTGATACTTATCAGAGGAATGACATGATTAAGCTCATGGATGACAGAGTTTTGACTAACTTCTGCTACCTTGCAGAGAAGAACAAATGGATGTACTATGCATGGGATTGGCAATTATGCTGGTGCAAGCTTCCAGCTCCTAAGGTCACTTCTCTCATATGTTGAAAGAATTTCATGTTCGAGCCTCACCTTACTCATCCAGAGATCACCAAGATCGAGTGTGAGCCACCATAGGTTCAGCGTCGGACTACTCAGCGTTGATTTTCTGCAGCTTCTGGGCCTCCACCGCCATAGCCCAACGTCGCTCAGACTCTCGAGCACCTGATTCCAGAGTACAGTGAGGTGTTTGATTACCTCAGTTCTCTGATGACTTTACAGATAGAGAGTACATGCGTTGGCACTATGAGAACGAGAAGAGGAATCACTCGATGAGGAGACAGCTTTGGGATGCATTGAGGAATCACTCGATGAGGAGACAGCTTTGGGATGCATTGAGGAATCACTCGATGAGGAGATAGCTTTGGGATGCATTGAGGAAGATCCATGTTGCTTTCTGTATAAGCACACCTGCGGAGGGAAAATCTGATAGCAGTAGACGAGCTGAGGCATCGAGACCTGACATTGTTGGATGTCAATCTGATGAGGGATCATATGATAAGGATGATCAGCCTTTGGACTGCCGCCTACCACGTGTCAAACGAGCACCTGGCAACCGAGAGAGTCAGAGTCCCTAGTGGATCTATGATACTTCTCACCTGTATCTTTTATTTTTGTTATGCACTTGATTTATTTTATGTTTATTTATATTTTTATGCATAAGTCGTGCTTTCTTTAGGCTTATTTACACATCGAGACGGTGTGAGGTGAATCGGGGGGAGGACACTTGCTGTGACTAACACTTTTTCTCTTCTGTTTCTCGTTTTCAGCTTTATTATTTTAGACATTATTTGTTTACTTGATGTCTTTTTAGTTTAAAAAATTGATTGTTTAGAACTATGATTTTCGAGGATTATTGCATGTCATGAACTAAGTACCATCGATGTTTGCTTGTCAGGAATCGATTGACTATTGGAAAACCCAGAGGCTTGACACTATCTCAGTACCACCCATATCCATGTTGGTTTTCAAAAGATCTCATGTCAGCTTCACTCCTAATTTGACTTAATTTTCTTGCCTATAGAGCTGGTATACTTAGGATCGAGTTCTCTTCTCAGTGTAATAATAGATTTTCCTGTGTGAGTATGGTTTCTCCTCGCATAATCATTTCGTGGTATGTTGTGCTTAATCTGAAGTAACTATTTGACCAAGTTGTGCATGTGGTAAGCCAAGGGTAAAAGTTCTCCAATGACGCTGCTTATGTTTATATAATGATGGTAGCCTGAGATTCACATCGATGATGGTGCTGATTTCTTGAACATTAAGCTTACCGAGGGGAACTCTAATGAAGCTACTCTTGTTACATTCTTTGAGTTGCCAAGGAAAGGAGCCGATAAAAAAATAAAATGATACCCTAAAAAAGTAGGGAAAAATTAGCTGCAATGTGGTGAAATGAGAGGAAGAGAATCATATCAAAGGTAGTCTTGAGATTGAAAGAGAAACTTATGTGTCCTCTGATCAATGTTACACTGGTGAGACCGCACTTAGAAGTTTAGGAAGTTGATATGGTGAATTCAGATTACTTGCTTGGATTGTGGAGTTCAGCTTAGGTAGTTGTCAAAGTCTAGGGGAAGTACAAGGTGGTCTCGATTCTGACTGGTAAGTATTGTGTCGTTTACTATGGGATTGATATGCAATGTTCTGATGACGAATGAGTTCTTTTTAGAGGAATCTTTCGGTTAAGTCTTTTCTTTCTTTACTTGAGGACATGTAAGAAGCTATGTCTGGGGGAATTGATATGCCTCATTTTATCGGTTTTGAGCTCATTAATTTGCATGTTTTCAGATTGATTGTCCTCATTTTAGAGTCTTTTCAGGTAGAAAACATGTTTATTTCGGATTTTACATGCGGAGCATGAATTAGGATGAATCAGACCAGTTTTTGGAGTTGCAGTAGTAGATTGGAGATCGAGCGATCAACCCCTTGATCGATCGATCACTACCCCACTAAGAGCTTTAGTCGATTGAACAATCAAACAAGACTTTGAGAGGTCGAGCAACACGCAGATCGATCGATCAACCTCTTGATTGATTGATCTTCGAACTTGGAAAGAAAAAGACCTCATTTTCCTGTTTTGCACCTGCGTTATTAGGAGCATATAAATTATTGTTTTTCAGTTTTAGAAATAGACATAGAGATATTTTTCGGCTCAGAGAGTATTTTGTAAGCAGGGAGAAGAGTTCCATCATACTTGTGAGAAGATTTCTAAAACCCCTTTACTTTATATAATCTATATTCATGTTCTTCTTCATCATGCCTTCAATTTCTTGCTTAATCATGTCTGAGTAGTTACCTAATCAGGATTAGGATTTCAAGGGATTTAGAAATCAATGATTGGGGATTGAATAGGATTTGATCCATAGAAGTATCCATCTATGCTTGTGTGTAACGCTTAAATTAGCTTGATCACCTGACCTATGATCTTATGTGGTTTTACATTCCAAAAGCTTGTAGAATTCCTGAACTAGCATAGATGAGCAATTAAATCTAACCAACGATAGTTGATTATTAGGATTAATTATGGATAATTGAACCTGTTTGTTAAGGCCTATATAGAATCTGGAACCAACGGTAGTTAGGATCTCTAAGTTGTTGGATAGAGTGAAAAATACCATAATAGTGGATTTGTCAACCCTATATGTCCAAGTCGAGAATGGTGCATATTTGTTCCTAAATATTTTCCCTGATTTATTTTTATTTCCCCATGAACACCCGATACCTGATGCTTTTTATTATTATTTGCAAAACTGTTTAAGTTGTTAGGTTTCATTCTAATTATTTTCTTAGTATAGCTTGAACTAGAATTGAGTGAATGAAAGTGCAAACTTGGTTCTTCGTGGATTCGATCTCTAAGTACTACTAATTCATTGCTGTGCACCTGAAGTAGATTCATAGGGTTAAAACTTTGTGACATCACAACACTAAGGAAAAATGTTGGGTGCTTCAACCCCATCTCAAACCCGCCAAGTTTCATGAGGATGCAAGAGCCAACGAAGCCTATGATGCGGAAGATGAACAAGGTCAAGCAAGCTCTTCCCATTAAGGAGACAATGCGGCAAGAAAGAAGGAACCACCATCGCATCAAACATGGGTGATGTGTTGAAGAAATTTGAATTGGATGCACTCATGAAAGCTATCAAATCCCTCAAGGAATCCGGTATCATCTTCTTTACTCGTAAACCATTTAAGGGATTAGTTATAGATTCGGGTGCTTCTCACCATATGATAAGCAATCCGAATATATTAAAGAATATTGAACCAACTCTAGGTAGTGTAGTAGTAGAAAACGGGGATAAAGTTCCAATAAGAGGTATAGGTAACTTGAATTTATTTGAGAAGCAATCCAAGGCGTCCTACATGCGAAATTCACCTCTAATTGTTGTCCATTAAACATACTACTTCCAACCTAAATTGTTATGTTATTTTTGGGCCTAATGATGTTTGGTTTAAGGATATTGAAAGTGGAAAGATCATTGGAAAAGGAGGAACCAAAGATGATCTTTATGATTCCCGTCAAATGCACCTATTTTTTCTTTATTTAGCTATAGTGTTGCTAGTTGTTTAAATACCTTTTGGCATGCTAGATTAGGTCATCCTCATTCTCGTGCCTTAGGATTGATGTTGCCTAATGTGTCTTTTGATCATTTGAGTTGTGAAACTTGTATTTTGGCGAACATTGCAAAAGTGTGTTTCTGAAAGTTGATCCATGAGATAAGGAGTATTCGATTTGAGTTTTCTTAAAGAAGACCAATAACTCAAATCTAGTACTATTTATGAGAAGAGTTTTGATTTGATTCATTTGGATTTATGGACATCACCATGTGCATCTAGAGTTAACCTCAAGTATTTTGTGACTTTCATTGATGAAAAATAAAAATATATTTGGATTACTTTATTACCATCTAAAGATCGGGTATATGATGCATTCTTGATTTTTCAAAATTATGTAACAAATCAATTCAATGCTAAAATAAAGGTACTAAAATCGGACAATGGAGGAGAATATTCAAGTCACAAATTCAAAAATCACCTAAGAAAACATGGGATTCTGCATCAAACGAGGTACCCTTATACACCCCAACAAAATGGAGTGGCAGAACGCAAGAATAGGCACCTTATGGAGTTTGAAAGGCTTATGATGTTCCACATGAAAGTCCCCAAACGATTTTGGGGAGACACGGTTATGACCGCATGCTATCTCATCAACCAAATTCAAACAAAATTTTGGAAGACATATGACCATATGAGGTACTCAATGGCTCTAAACCATATATTGATCATCTAAAAGTATTTGGGTGTGTGTGTTTTGTATTGATCCTAGGAGAACAGACGAGCAAACTAGACGCAAAAAGTACCAAATGCATGTTCCTCGGATATTCAACAACCCCAAAAGGGTACAAGTGCTATGATCCAAGCAACAGCCGTACTTATGTGTCTAGAGATGTGAATTTTCTTTAGGATCAAAGTTACTTTGACAAAGGAGATTGGGAGGACTTGAAGAACCTCTCGAACTCAAAACCGGATCGCATTGCTAGTCTCAAGTACATGCTAGACCATCTTGGGCAACAACCACAAATGGAGCAGCATGAAGGAGTGCATGACACTCAACCTTAGGGGGAGGAAATACATGGACCAGCTGAGCCTCAAAATGACAATCTAGAGCCTTCAAATGATCCGGATGTGAATGAAGAGGAGATAAGAAGTTCCGGGCAACATTCTATAGATGAAGTCTCTAGTGACAATGAAAAAGAGGACTCAAGTGAGGTCCATGAATCACCAGCAGCCCCTCAACCAATGCTTAGGAGAAGCACCAGAGTCCGAAAAGACCCATCCAATTGGCTAAACACTCGGGTGTACTACAACAATGAAGCAATAGCACACCCTACACAATCAGGCAGCAAAAGTGTGGATGAGAGGGAACCATTTGTGTTGAAAAAATGATCATGTTAAGCTTAGGGAAGTTGAAATATGTACTCGTTGATCTCTAGTCTCTTTTGAGGACCGCACTTAGAAGAAATAAGGAATTAGACTTGAACCTTTAGACACCGGCTTAGGTATTAGGAATCTATAGGTTGAATGCTATTCGTGAGGATCATTACATTGCGGTTTCCAAAATGATAGAGCTTATATGTGGATTACGGCCCTAGCTTAGCAAGTCACCCGTTGGATGAGATGTTCCCATTATTGCGTGCAGTTTTTCTATCTTAGGTCATTGCACTTGCTTGAGGCAAATCAAGATCTAAGTTTGGGGGACCTGATGTATGTGATTTTTGAGGCTTTTTAGGACCATTCTTAGAGTCATTTTCCATGTGTATCATAACATTTGCATCATTCTAGAGTCCTTTTAGGTTCATTTTCATGTTTTGCACTTGCATACCACATATTCTGCATATAGAGCGGATCTAGGTGTTTAAGGAGCATTTTGGACCCAAATGGATGCAACAAAGGGATCAGGTAAACTTAGAAAGACTTGGCTGAACAAAGAAGCAGAAAAAGACAAAGTTTAGACTCCTTGGTACCTTAGCCTCGCACTACCAAGGGCGAAGACTGACTAAAGAACCTTCCCTCGCAGTGTTACCTCATGTGAACATCTAAAGGATGACACAAAGACCTCACCTTTGTGGAGAAGAGCTCACCTCGCAGCCAAGCCTCGACCTTCTACCTCGAGGACTGCCTCAAGAGACACTTGTTGACTACTTTAAGGCGGTTTGATCAGGAGAATAGGTTTAGTTTCACTGAGACTATAAATAGACTCCTATGCCGAAAAACTCAGATCATCTTATGCTTTTTGATCCTCTGTTTTGCACTCTACATTTTTAGATCTAAAAGTATATTTCTCTCTAGTTTTTCTTGTGTTCTTGGTGAATCAATTTCTGATTTGCTTGAATGTAAGTTGCAGTTTCATTTCTCTTCCTTTTCATTTATGTTGTAGTTTATTGCTTTACTTTTACTTGTGCACACAAAAAACCCAAGGCTTGAGCTCTCACTCACCATAAGTGAGTATATCCGCCTTGGATAAGGAGGAAATGAGGTAGATCAGTGTAGATCTATGGGAATCTAGGTTGCTCATGGTTGAAATAGATAAGATCTTGCTAGATCTAATGTTCTTAATGCCAATTTCATACTGGCCATTTGAAACTCCGATCTGATCCATTTCGGCCAACTAGGGTTTTTTGAAGTGTTTATCTAAGCTAGATCTAGGACAATCATCATTTGAGGCAAGAGATTGGATTCCTTATGCAATTGTTAGTCTTTTGTGGGTTAGATCTTAGTGTTCACTCGATTTAATTTCCATTACTAGGGTAGGGTTGGAGTTTTTTTAAGTGAAAGTCCATGATCGCGAGAGCGACATGGATTAGCTTTGATTCCCTTGCTTGAGGTCAATTCCCATGTGGTTTGTTGAGATTCATAGTTTCCCAATGGTTACACATCGATCCTTGATCTTATTCCTCCTTACCTAACTCTTTTATTGTTGATTTTGCACCTTGATCATGCTTTACTTTTTCATGCTCTGTTTTTTGATTTTAGTTTGTCTTATTATCCATGCTATTTCGTCTTTTTCTCCATGCTAGGTGGGTAGATTGTGAAAAAAAATTTACCCACTATTTGAACTTGAACTAGATAGGTAGTTAGTCCTTATTGCTTGTCAACCATTCCGAATATTAGTTCGACACATACTCATCACTTACCTCTCATCCATACTACCATGATTTGATAGAAGAAAACTCAAAAAGCCTTTTATCAAATTGGCGTAGTTGCCAAATCAGAATTGCTTGATTTTAATTTGGAAAATTCTCTATTTAGAATCAAGTTTGTCTTTTCTTGTGTTAAATCATTTGTTTGTGCTTCAGAACTTGGATCCTCAACGACCAAGTTCATATTCTATTGATAAAGTCATTGTTTTTGCTGCATTTGTAGGCCTCGCAGGTACTCCTCAAAGACTAAGCGCGAGTGCAGTGCAAAACCAGACTCTACTCGAAGGCTTTACTCACCGTCTAGCCTCGAGCTAAAGTAACTTTACCTCCCTCAACTCAACTACTCAACATGGACACTACACCTCCATCCGAGGGAATAATGGGTATGCTACATGCCATAAAGAGGGGACAACAATCAGTAGTTGCTGCACTCAAATAGGATTTTGCTGAAATTCATAATTGAATTGATAGCACATATCATGACCTAAACTACAAGCTTGAGATCCTCAACGCAAGACTTCAGCAAGTTGAACAAATGTAAGAAAATCCAGTACCTTCTCTGCATTCTACCCAGCTCCTCAGACGTTCCCCTCGCAGCTCAATACAGCAAGGAGAGTTGATGATCCGAGCTGAAAATGATGATGTTAAGAACTGCATGGTTAAAGAGAGGAAGGATAGTTTACTCAAGGAATACACTGCCCAACATACCACCTTAGGGAGTGACAAAGAGCTTCCTCCATGAGCTGGGATGGTTGCTAACACTGTGGACAATGTGATTCATGAAGGGGGAGAGAAAAAAGTGCTCAACTCATCTCTAATAGGTAGCCTCGACACTCCACCTCGCCATACCCAAGGTCAAGGCCAGCCTACAAGTGCCAAAGATCTGCAGCCCCAGAGGATTCGAGCAAGTTGCACACTAAACTCTTTAAACCCCTCAGGTTCTAGTGGTTAGGAGTGGCAAGGCCAGTGATTACTGCAGAAAAAAACCAATATTTTAGGAGGTCGTTGATGGGGAAAGCCTTAAAGCCATGTTTGCTTGCAATGAGGTAGCAAATATGCCTTATAAGGAGTTGACCAAGCCTCCACCACTGGATCCTGGACCTGATATAATCTTGCAACCGATCGGATTTTTGGATGGTGCAATGGAGTATAAAGTGAAGAGCTGCAAGCGTACCAAGCCATTTGCTAAAGTGAAGCAGATTCTCTCCTCAAAGAAAAAATCAAAGTGGTCAGGGCCCTTCAACATCAAATAGCCTATGCCTTGTGGAGCCATTGCTTTGGTTGCCAAAGAAAGAGAGGACCTTCCAGAAACCGGACATAGAGTTAAGCTCTTTATGGTTGTTGGAACAATGATTGAGGGGACTCCAATCCCCCTATCTAAACCACCCTAAGCCAATTAGGTGTGAAGAGTCGAGCTTGAGACTATAAACAAGCTCACATGGGAGAAAATCCCATCTTTATCCCTTTAATTTGAAGAACTTCTTTATTTGTTGTACGTACTTTGCTCTTTATGTTTGTTTTATGGAACATTTTTGATTTTTTCTCTTTATGCTTGGAGTGTGGCATGGTATTTTGAGTTTCAAGTGAAAATAGGACCATTAACGAGCCAAGGTTTGGCCTCGCACATGGCCCTCGCATGTGTTACAACGAGGAGAGGACATTTTGGCTAAAAACAACAGCTCTCGCAGCTGACAAGTGAGGGGTGGTGAAAGGAGTGTTCACTGACTTGAGTATCACTCATGGCCCTTCTCATGCCACCAAAATATCCTTTAGTTTAGCTGTGATCTCATTTTGCTTAATCTGAATGTAAGTTTAGCTGTGATCTCATTTTGCTTGAATGTAAGTTGCAAAATATCCTTTAGTTTAGCTGTGATCTCATTTTGCTTGAATGTAAGTTGCAATTTCATTTCTCTTCCTTTTCATTTATGTTTTAGTTTATTGCTTTACTTTTACTTATGCACACAAAAAACCCAAGGCTTGAGCTCTCACTCACCATGAGTGAGTAGATCCGCCTTGGGTAAGGAGGAAATGAGGTAGATCGGTGTAGATCAATGGTGATCTAGGTTGCTCATGGTTGAACTAGATAAGATCTTGGTAGATCTAGTGTAGATAATGCCAATTTCATACTGGCCATTTGAAACGCGGATCTGATCCATTTCTGCCAACTAGGGTTTGTTGAAGTGTTTATCTAAGCTAGATCTAGGACAATCATCATTTGGGGCAAGATTGGATTCCTTATGCAATTGTTAGCCTTTTGTGGGTCAGTTCTTAATGTTGACTCGATCTAATTTCCACTACTAGGGTAAAGCTAGAGTTTCCTCGAGTGAAAGTCCATGATCGCAAGAGCAACATGGATTAGCTTTGATTCCCTTGCTTGAGGTCAATTCCCATGCGGTTTGTTAAGAATCATAGTTTCCCATGGTTACACATCGATCCTTGACCTTATTCCTCCTTACCCAACTATTTTATTGTTGATTTCGCACCTTGATCTTGCTTTAATTTTTCGTGCTCTGTTTTTTTTTTAGTTTGTCTTATGAGTGCGACCTTCCAAAAGGAAAGAAAGCTGTCAGCACAAGATGGATTTTCACCATCAAATACAAGAGCAATGGGGATATTGAATGCTACAAGACCCGCCTGGTAGCAAGAGGCTTCACCTAAACATATGGAGAGGATTACACCGACAACTTTGCACCCATTGCATAGATACACACGGTACATGTTGTATTATCCTTAGCTACTTATTTTACTTGGGATTTATGGCAGAAGGATGTCAAGAATGCCTTCCTTCAAGGTGAGCTTGAAGAAGAAGTGTACATGTACCTGCCTCCCGGTCTAGAAGCAAAGATCACGCTCGGAAACGTTTTGCGGCTTAAGAAAGTGATCTATGGTCTCAAAACATTCCCCTAGGGCGTGGTATCATAAGCTTATCATGACCTTGAGATATCGGGGTTTCAAAGATCGGAAGCCGATCATACATTGTTCACACTTCAAAACTCCAAAGGGATGGTTGTGGTTCTTGTTTATGTGGATGATTTGATCATCTCCGGGGATGATAAGGACGATATCTCCTCTACTAGATCTTATATCAAATCCGTGTTTGATATTAAGGATCTTGGTGCACTAAAGTACTTTCTAGGGATTGAAGTATGTCACTCTTTGGAGGGCCTCTTTATATCTCAATGGAAGTACATTCTTGATCTTTTGAATGAGACAAGAAAAATGGAGTCTAATCCAGCCAAGACACCACTTGAAGATGGGTACAAAGTAAACGATAAGGGGGAGAAGGATTATAAACTATTTGAAGATGCATTTATGTACGCCGCATAGTAGGAAAGCTCATTTACTTGACTATCACAAAGCCGGACCTTTGTTTTTCCATGAATCAAGTAAGCCAACATATGCAAACACCCACGATCTATCATTGGAGTATGGCGGATCGAATCCTATGGTATCTCAAGGGTAGCTTGAGGCAAGGAATTTGGATGGGCAAGAATGAAATTGTGGAGATTGTAGGCTACTGTGATGCGGATTTGACCGGGGTTCGTATTGATAGAAAATCAACAACCGGTTATTGTACCTTTGTTGGAGGAAACTTGGTAACATGGAAGACCAAGAAGAAAAAGATTGTGTCTTGCTCAAGTACGGAAGCAGAATATAGAGCAATGAGGAAACTCACCAATGAGTTGACATGGCTAAAGGCACTACTCAAAGGTCTTGGCATTGAATCTAAGGATCCTATCACTATGCATTGTGATAATAAAGCCTCCATCCATATAGCATCCAACTCATTGTTCCATGAAAGAACCAAGCACATTGAAGTGGATTTTCACAAAGTAAGGGAGAAGATGATAAAAGGTGTTATCTTGCCGTGTTTCACAAGAAGTGAAGATCAATTGGCAGATATTTTTACTAAGACCGCAAGTCTCAAGGTATGTGATAGAATTTTTCCTTAGCTTGGGCTTGTGGACCTATCCCAATCTTGATCAAAGGTCCCCTCACTCACAAATTGCATACTCTTTTCTTTGTTGGAGTTTTGTCCCATGTGGTTTTCTCCATCTAAGGTTTTTAATGAGGTGTGATCTGTGGGTGTTCCAAGTTCAACGTACACTCTATGTATGGTTGAACTTGAGGGAGAGTATTGATAAAGACCTATCAAGACCACCAATCACAAATATGGTCAAGGAAAAGTCAAAGGAAAGTCAACGAAAAGTTAATGGACAATCAAAGGAAGTCAACGGTTGAGTTCCATGTACCACATGCTCGATCTGGATGTTCCGCGGACCGAGACAACATGCACCATAGGACATGTGATCATGTACCGAAAGGTCGAGAGGTTCACGTACCGCAGACCGAGACAGCATGTACCACAAGACACGTGATTGTAGACTGGAAGGTCGAGATGTTCATGTACCAGAGACTGAGCAAGTCAACGACAGTAACAAAAAGTCAACATTTTGGAATTTGTCAATGAATTAGGATTTAATACTAATCAATATTTTTGGTCTTTGGGATTTAAATGAAGAATCAACCAAGAGAATATGACAGTTGGAGCTGAAGGAAGACATGTGATCTTATCTATTTGTGTGTTGGACTAAAATGGTGAAAGGTCACTATCAACATTGGAAATAATGACTTCTCTTTCTTCTCCAACTGCTGGATTGGAGCGGCTATGGTTTATTGTTAACCAAAAATATGTTGTATCTCTTTCTTTATAATTATCATCACTTGTATCACATTGCAACTCACTTAATCAATTAAAATCATTTTTTCTTCTCTCTCTCTCTTACAAATATGCTTGGAAATACTTCACTTTTCCTTTCTTCTTCTTAAATTCTAACAGTGGCTACTCTTCTTGCGATGAACCAAGAAGAAAGAATCATCTGAGACTTGAGGTTTAACATTCACTGGATGCACCACAGTTTGCTATGGCAGGGAAAAAAGAGGAGGCTATGGCTGTAAGTACTCAGATTTTTCTGGGACTGTTAGTAGGTTTACTTGGCTTGCAGAACTGGGATTCTATTTTACAGGTTATGTAGCCTGTGCGGGCGTTTTAGTAGCTTTAGTCTGCGATGTAGATTTGTTCTCTTCTGCCACAGTAGTCACAATAGTTTTCAAGGGGGGGGGATTACTGACTTCAACTGCCCGAGAGGCTGAGATACTGACATCAAAGGCGTTAGAAGCCTTACAAGTAGATATCCACCTTGTGGTTCTGTGTTTCGTTCTTATTCTAGAGCGACCTTGTCGAGTTATGAATGCCTAACCCTAGCGGGGCTGAGAGAGCGGGAGGAACGCCTCCTCCTGGAATAGACTAGAGCAAGGAGCTTTGGACAATGTCGAGGTCATGCTCAAAGAAATTGCAGTTTGAGCACTTAGGGGGTAAGCATGGATATGTGATATCAACCTCAAACTCGCTGAGCATCCATAAAACCTTAAGCAAGTTTCTGCGGTAAAGGTTTTATCAAGTCAACCTCGACTAGAACCTTTGCAACTTCAAATGATTCTCTCTTGGCTGTTTACGGGGAGAGGATCAAATGCCTCACCACACTCGTGGCCAAGAGGCTCAAACTTTCATTATTGAAGAGGATATAAGACACACCACAAAGTTCCATAGACACTTGGGTAGTGGTGATATGCTCAGGGATGGGAGAAACATTAGGAGACCATGATGAGACCAACATTGGTACACGATATCTCTTGCCTAAATGTTAGACCTTGCATGGGCATTTGCAGTATTCAAGAGGAAGGAACCTTCACCTAAGCGGTGAACAAAGTTCTGAGGGCTAGACCTAGTCCAGATGGCATTTACAATACCAATAATACGCCTCATGTCTGGAGGATGGCCAGAGAATCTGGTATAGACAAACTGCTTGGACTCTTGGCAAGCTGACTATAAAATTGACTCTGGGATAAGAATAAATGGCACTCCAGATGCATGGGTCAAAAGAGAGCCTACTCTCTTAAGTGAGGAAAGTCATTGAACAAGCTTGCCTAATTTTTCTGCTCAACAGATTTTGAAAGGAGAGGAGTTTGAGGGGAAAGAAGATTAACTTCTGAGGGAGGAGGGCCTTGCGAGCTTGGTACACCCGCTGGAGCTACCATCGCATGCGGAGGAGGGGCTCAACAGTCGGAGGAGAAGGCATCATAGAAAGTTTGAGTCTCATCAGGACTATCTTTCGAGGAGGGTTTCAATGTTTGTTTCTCTTCCTTATGAAAAATTTTCTTAGGTTTTTCGACAACAGCTGGATAATTTTATTCTGAAATCTTTTTCGCCACTAATTAATGGTAGGAACCAGTGATGAATTCTGCTAGGACGAACGATATCCTAAAATTATCAAGAAAATTACTTTCGAAGAACATGTTAGTAAGTCTATTTTTTTATTAGTTTTATAACTTGAAAAGACAAAATATCTTGAAGAATTTCAATTAGGGAGAGTTACTTAAATAGCACACATGTTGATAAAAATGACTAGATCAATATAAATTAATTTTTAATTACTATTATGTTTTCCATACCCAAAGTACCCTTTAAGCATTTGATAACAAAAATGTAATTACAAGAATGCCATTATTATTTTTTCCACGTCAGCAAAAAATCCTACATAGAAACAAAACTGCCTACGTGTATTAATGAAACTCGGCCTGAGATTTTTTCGTTGTAGTTATGGCTGAGTTTATAAATCAGCTGACTTATGATTTGGTAGGCTGATTTTACCATTTAAATCAGCTGAATGTACTGGCTGACTTACATAACCCTCAGCTCATTTATGAAATTTTATTTGATTTAAATACATTAGACATGACTGACTTTAACTCCAAAGGCTGATTTACCAAAACTTTGGCTGACTTTTATTTATCATGCGGCTAACTTATTTTTTATAGTTACGACTAACTTATCAATATCTTTTGTGGCAGATTTACTTAGGCGGACTTATGATTTCCTACAGTGGCATGGTTCCATGTCAGCAAACATGATCTCCACATCAACTCGTAGACATCGCATATTTAGGTTAACAGTCCGCCGTCTCCAACCTTCTGGTTCATCCAATTTAACATCTCGCCCTCTATTTCGTCTCAGTTTGGAATATGTACTTCAATGGATTCCGTAATTATACTTTCAGGGAAATGGATTAAAAAAGATCAATATACATTTAATCCTGACGGTAGAGGTTGCATAGTTCTACAAGTTCGAGAACAAACTATTCCAAAGCATAATTTGAAAGGATCAGATAATATTCCAAAGAAGAGACCTCATAATATTCCAAAGCATAATTTGAAAGGATCAGATACGGCTGATTTATATATTCAGGTGGTTTTTACCAAGCCATTTGGTATCAAGGTAAATCTTATATGGATGATTTATGTATATATGATACGGCTAATTTATTTATATGATACGGCTGATTTATTTATATGATACGACTGGTTTATTTATATGATACGGCTGATTTATATATATATATATGATACGGCTGATTTATTTACAACTCGGTTAATTTATTAATATATACGGCTGATCCACTATTAAAAACGATTAGGTCAATGATGATGAGGTGGTTTGCCGAATGAAGAGAAGACGCATGGTCAATGAAAGCAATGATTACACGTGGGGTTGAGTAATGCCTTTGGATACGGCACTACATGTCCCTGACCAAGTAGTTGAAATTGTTTGTTGCCACCGGTACCTCGACAACGAGGAAGGCCCAAGAATTCACGAATTAAATCCTCTCTAGAGGTGGCGTTAGTGAAGAAACATCCTAGGAAGCGATACACATGTTCGATATGTAATCACGTTGGACACAATGCAAAAACTTGCAACATGTAAATCAATAAGTCAGCCAAACCCCAAAATTCTATGTATAATAAGATAGCCAATCCCCAAATTACTTTAAAAAATGGCAGCTTATTATTAAATTTTGATACTTGGTTATAACTACATAACTATATATCATCCAAATTCATCTAAATACTTGATTTGAAAATTACACTTTTCTTTACCTAAAATAGACATAATCCCATGCATTACACATTATATATGTCTATGTAACAAATGTTTTAAACATGTAACATATGTTATAGTTATTGTATTACAGATCATCTAAATTATATCTAAATTATTTTTTAAATTCTATTTATCATATAATTCTATTAACCATTCTACATTACTATAAGTATTTTTAATTACATGTAAAACATGTATTCAACATAATAATATTCTTCTTATACCAAAGTGATTATAAGCCAATGAGATCATATACCAAAGAGAACATAATGGTCTTCTTAATTTGATATCATTTACCAAAAAGATCATAAGCCAAGTCGTTTCATACGCACAAATTTTTGATGAAAAATGATTTCGACAATAAGTCAGCCTTACTTTCTATAACTCGGCCAAGATGTATATTTTAAGCAGTAAAATTTTAATTATTTTAATTTCAGAAATTAATTTAAATCCCAAATTTCAATTTTTTGAAATTTTCAACTGGTTGCTTCAGGTCGTCAAAGTCACTTGTATCCACCAAATGCAGAACCACAATCCCGTTGTCGCACTCAGCTTTCGTCTTCAAGACAATCTTATTCATATATTTTTTCTGCTTCTCATCCTTTTCCGTCAGGCCAGTCACCTTCTTGACATGTCTCACCTTCTTGACATGTTTCAGCTTCTTGACTGCGGGATCTGTCTTCAAAGCTTTGGGCTTCTTTTTCTTGGCCTCATGTTTCTTTGTTTTCTCAACAAAATCCGGAAGAAAGTCAGCAGGATTCGGGAACTGGTTGGGCTGTAAGCAAAGGAGAAAATTGCTTCATAAATCAGCCAAGCTATATATAACTCAGCCATATAATTGATAACTCAGTCATATAGTTGATAACTCAGTCATATAGTTGATAACTCAGCTTTAAAACATAGATAACTTTATCGTATAAGTAAAAATAGCCTATTCAGATAAACTTACCTTACTAGTGTACTCTTGCTCGATGTTAATCTTTGTTTTCTCAACAAAATCCTGAAGAACTTCATCAGGATTCGGGAACTGGTTGGGCTGTAAGCAAAGGAGAAAATTGCATCATAAATCAGCCAAGCTATATATAACTCAGCCATATAATTGATAACTCAGCCATATAATTGATAACTCAACCATATAACTTTGCCGTATAAGTATAAATAGCATATTCAGATAAACTTATCTTACTAGTGTACTCTTGCTCGATGTTAATCTTCGAGTTGCCGTCGTTAAGACCTGATGGGTCGATATCCTCATGAATGGGTTCATGAATGGATGGCTGAAGAGGTGTCCGTAATTTCATTAGCTTCATCTCTGTTTCCAGCATGTCAACTCTTTCTTTAACGGAAGTAAACCGTTTACCATAATGTCGACTTTTCACATCCTACATAGAAATTCATGTTGGAAACTTAAACCAAAATAGGTATCAAGAGTAAAATATTCAGAAGTAACACTTACACTTCTTTCACTTCCAGTGTTGTCAGTGTTTTCTGACCGAACCACCTCTTTAGCGGCATTGGCGACATTTCCTTTATGTTTCCTCTGTTTCTTCTTCGACGGTTCGGCAAACTCGACTTTCTTAGTTTTCTATTTCTTATCAGACTGGACGGCATCGGTGTGCTTTACTTTTTGATAGGGTAAACGTCTTTATCAAATTTCCCATCCAAAAGATTGTTTATCAACTCATCGAGTTTTGAATCGATTACTTCAGTACTCCCGTCAGCATAAATGTCGGCCTTTGGCTTCCTGATCATGTTTCTGGCGCGCACCTACCATCACAACACATATGTGAGCCATAATGAATAATAAGTCAGTCAATATATTATAATAAGTCAGCCATGTATTATGATAAGTCAGCCATATATTATGATAAAAAAATAAATTAGAAATTCAGCATAAAGCCATATATTATGATAACCCAGCCATTATAATTCCATAAATCAGCCATGTAGGTTTACAATTTAGCCATGTTTTCATAACTCAGCCGTCTAAAGCTTTGTAAATAAGCCGCAAATCAGTTGATTATCAAACAACAGCTAAAAATCCAAAACTCGAATTGGACCAGAAATCCAAAACTATAGTACTCGAATATGACCAGAAATCAACAGAAAGTACAGAACTTACCGTGATATATGAAGTTGACAAACGGAAGTTGAACAGTCAATGCGAGACGAAGCGAAAGTGGAAGACGGCAAGGTGAACAACGGAGAAGAAAGACGATGGAGACAAACGACAGAGACTGAAGGCGAGGCGACAAAAGAAGGCAAACCGTCGCCGGAATAGATGGAATTTGCTCAAATATTTTGTTTTTTTACCAAAATGTGAATCGTCGCTGGAGTAGAGAGAGTCAAATTAGGGACGGCGATATAAGGTAAGTCGGCCAGAAACCCTGATGGAGATGCGTCGTAAGACTGAATCCTCGTCGGACCAGTGAGAATCTGTGTATATGATGCGATTTTTACTAGATTATGAGAATGAAAAATGAACGGTTTTTTTCTCTTCTTAGTTTTATGAAAAAAAATTCTTTTATTTTAATCTTTTAACTAAAACCGCAAAAAGAAAAAAAAAGTTAAATGATGATTTAAAATAAATAAAAATGGCATTTTCGTAAATCAGAGAGTTATTCTCAGGTTTAATACACTTTTTATGATAATTTTAAACATTCTAGTAATATTGAAAAGATGTATACTCTGCTAGTCATATCGGATAAAATTTATGTTATTTAAGTAAATCTCTCTTTCAATTAAGACATAAAAAAACTTAATATTTATTCGAATACGTTAAGAAGTCTAAGTTCTTCCAAACTTTCACAAAAAGATTTGTATGTATTCTTTTACAATCCTCGGATTTGACTAAGAAACAACTTTAACTTACAAAATATCCAATATAACCGATATTTTTGGTCTTAGCATCAAATAATAAAAGTCATAAAGGTCGGTCAGCTGTAATTTTGATTATATTAAATTTTAAAAAGGAGGATTCAATGTGACAATGCCAACGCAAAAAGCTCCAAAGCCACGATATCTGAATTTTACTTATATATTTCTCAGTTCATACTTAAGTAAATTAGGAAACATATCTTATCTCCTATACATATATAGATGTGGAAATTTTAATCTGGCTATGTTGGAATGTTATCAAATTGATTAGAGTATGAAATATATATAAATCAATATGAGAATCAATCTGATAAGGTTTAACATTATCTTGCTTTATAAATATAAATGTTATAAAAACAGAATAACAAATTTTGTTGATTAAAAGTCACGTGATGATTAAGCAACAAAGGATTATGAAAGGTTTAGAAAGGCTTATAAAAGGTTTATAAAGGCTTATAAAAGGTTTATGAAAGGAATATAAAAGGGGCCTTTTTCTTCAGATTTGAATCAGCCGATAATCATAATCCTCTTCTCAAAAAGTTCATCTCTCTCTAAACATGAATACAGAGAGAGTTGCAGAGAACCATCGGAGTCCAACCTTCAAGCAATCATTCACAGGATTTGGAGGATTATTGGCTCAAATGCAGAAGACTTTTCTTTGACTCTACTTTTGATTTTCTTTGATCTTTGTTCTTCTTATTCAGCTTCTTTCTTCTTCTTTCTTTAATATATGTTTCTTATCTTCTTCGATTCTTTGATCTAACAGTTTTGAGCCAATAAAATTTGTTAGATCTTGAGTCAGAAAGATGAAGAATACAATTGTCCCTGATCTCTCGAAACTCCAACCACTCACAGGATCAAATTACCGTCGCTGGTCGGAAGAATTGCTTTTCTTCTTCCAAGAGGCGGATCTTGAGTATGTTTTGTTCGATGATATCTCATCATCCATGGAGACTAAATCTGTAGACTCCGATAAGGATCAAGATAAGGCTTCGAAATCTGAAACATCTGGTACATCTTCTGCGAAGAGATCAAAGAGAGAAGGGACCTACAAAGAACACAACAGAACTTGTAGAGGTTACATCATCAGGAATCTATCTAAGAAATTGTTTGACATTTATGTCAAGTTTGATTCAGCAAAGGAGATCTGGGATACTTTAAAGAAAAAGTATGGAGCAGGGGATGAAGGAAATAAGCAATACGTCACATCACAATGGAGTTCCTTCACGATGAAAGAAGACTTACCTGTTCTTGACCAACTTCATGAGTATGAAGCTCTAGTTGCTAGAATTCAAGCTGAAGGAATTCCCCTTGATATTCATCTTGCAGCACTGGTCTTGGTGGACAAGCTTCCTTCGAGCTGGAATGATTTCAGATCAAGGCTTAAACACGAAAAGAAGAAGATGGATCTGGATGAATTACTATCTGACATCATGATAGAGAACGCCAACAAAATCTATGTGAGTAATGATTCTCGATCTCTGTCTTCTAATCTTGATGCAAACTTGGTTGAAGGGTCTCAAAGGAATGCAAAGAATAAGCAGAAAGGCTCTAAGAATCAGAAGAAGAAGAACCAAGTAGCTCAAACAATTGAGTTCAAAAAGAAACTGAAATGTTGGAACTGCAATCAAGTTGGACACAAAAAACAGGACTGTAAGGCTCCACCGCAACAGAAGGATAACTCTAAAGGAAAATCCAAGGAAAAGCCCACAAAGAATTTTGTAGCTGTACTCACTGAAGTCTATGCTGCTGTAGATATTGTGGAATTGATAATAGAGTCGGGTTCAACAAGGCACATCTGCAATCAAAGGGAGTTGTTTAAGAAATTAGATGAATCTACTTCTAACACTGTGTTCTTAGGGGATGCAAGAGCTCTTAAAGTTGCAGGAATTAGAGTGGTTGAGATGAAGATGTCATCAGGACGAATGTTGACTCTGACAAAGGTGTTTTACGTGCAGGACATGAAAATAAATCTGATTTCTAGTGCTCTCTTGATGAATGCAGGTATCAAATAAACCATTGAGTGAGGTAAAATCGTTTTGACTAAGAACAATGAATATGTAGGAAAACCATATTGTAAGGGTAACCTGTTTGTACTTGAAGATGTGAATGGAAAAATGGAAAGTGATTCTGCTTACTTGTCGAGTGATCTTAGAATTTGGCATGGAAGACTTGGTCATCTGAATTTAAATCTATAAATAGACTAAGTTTAGCAAATCTCATTCCAGAAAGAATCAACAAAAACCTGCAAAAATGTGAAATTTGTTCTAAGGCAAAATACAGTAGAAAACCTTTTGCAAATCAAATAAGTAGATCTTCTAACCTTCTTGAACTTATTCACACTGATCTTGCTGATTTTAAGAACACAAGCAGTAGAGGAGGAAAAAGGTATTATGTAACCTTCATAGATGATTATTCGAGATTCACAAAGGTTTATCTGCTGGAAACCAAGGATGAAACAACTGAGATGTTCTTAAGATACAAAGCAGAAGTTGAGAATCAACTAGAACTAAGAATCAAGCGGTTAAGATCTGATAGAGGAGGAGAGTATGTGAATGAAACTCTGAGCAATTTCTGCATAAAAGAAGGCATTGTGCATGAAAGAACAGCTCCTTACTTCCCTCAGCATAATGGGATAGCTGAAAGAAAGAACAGGACGTTGAAGAACATGATGAATGCGATGTTAATCAGTTCTGGACTTCCTGATTCCATGTGGGGAGAGGCCATTCTATCAGCTTGCTATATTCTGAACAAGGTACCTCATAAGAGAATTCCATATACTCCTTATGAGTTGTGGAAAGGACATAAACCAAATATGTCCTTCATGAAAGTCTGGGGTTGCCTTGCAAAGGTAGGATTACCAGATTTTAAAAGAACTAATATAGGAGCTAAGACAGTAGACGCTGTGTTCATAGGATATGCAGAGAATAATGCAGCATATCGTTGCATCACGTTTGATCCAAAGACTAAGTCATTAGGACATGTAATTGAGTCTCGTGATGTAGGTTCTTTGAAGAGATATTTCCCTTCAGAAGTCCAGCGACTGAAAGAATAGTTGCAGGTGATACTTTGAAAAGAAATTTGGAACCAGAACC
>OVBA01003063.1:0-29359 GCA_900406435.1 Lepidium aucheri | reverse complement strand
GTTTAGAATTTTGACTTTAATCCTCCAAGTTTCTTTGCTAAGTTTTAACGAAGAAATTTCAGAGAAAGACATGATGAATAAACAATAATTGAGAGAAAAAGGTGTCAATTTCGTTGGTGTTATCAAATTTGTCCCGAAAATTCTCTTATATAGATTTCGATTAAATTTATATTCTGTTATGATTAGGAATATCTTTTGTTTGATTTTCCCTAGATTTAAAATATTTCGTTAATTATTGAATTAATGTTCTTATCATCATTTAGCATACAAACAGAATCTATTTAACTAAGGATTTTATCATAATCTTAACAAACTTATTCTCTTGTAAAAACTTAGAAAAAACGTGGCTGATTTAAAATTCGACCGATCAAATCAAATCAATTAAAATTTAGTACCACAAAAAGACAAAGATACAACTGAATCATGTGACAAATTATCTAAACAAATTTTATTCAGACAAATTAATTATCTAATACAAATCGACCAATCATAGATTTCAAATCGCTATTATATTATTATAAATTATACGGATAATTCAACGCTACGTTTTATTATAATAGAGATACTTTAGAATCACAAAGAATCTTATCAATGGTTTGACCAAGCTCTTTAGTATATACTTTTTAGAGCCTTAAAATCTTAACTTTAATTCTCTAAATTTCTTTGCAAAGTTTCAATGAAGAAATTTGTGAGAAATACATGATTAAAAGAATCAAAAATCGAAAAAAAAGATTTGTCGTTGTGAAAAAAATAATTCAAATTGTTTGAGAATTGTGATAGTTGTCCTAGGGTGGGTCTTAAATAGATCTTGTTTATTAGTTTTCCTATTAGGATTAGGAGGATTGTTTTTTAATAGATTTCGATTAGGATTAGGAATATAATTATTCAAGAGATTAAAATTGTAATAGAACAATTTCAAAGATAATCTCAAAGTAGTCGAGATGAGATAATAATAATCAAAATATAATTAATTAGTTATTAATATTTAATCTAGGTAATAATTATTAATTAATTAGTTATAGAATCTTATCAGAATATAATTGTGTGATAAATATTATGTGATAATATTTCCTAGTAACAATATAACTTAATCCAAAACAGACAATATAACACGGTATTTAAGTTAATGTTACGCTTTTATTATATAAGAGATAATATTTCCTAGTAACAATACAACTTAGTCCAAAACAGACAATATAACACGGTATTTAAGTTAATGTTACGCTTTTATTATATAAGAAATTTGCTTTTCTACCGTTATATTTTCAATTTAAAAGGATATTCTGTTTTAGGTGGATTTGTTTTCTTCAGTTTGATTTTGATAAGATTTTCTATCAAAATCCTGAATTTAAGTGCAACATTCCATGAAAACGGTCGAGCTATCAACACTTGGATTATGATATATACTCTGTCTTTACGTTTTAACATATTATTTCCAACATGGAAGGTTCAATTTTAAGCAACAACAACTACCATATACTTTAAGTAACATTAACTACTACTCGTTAACAATATAAGACCAAATCCATCGGAGTTTCTAAACCAAATATCTTAAAATAAATATAAATATAATAATGATAAAGTAGAAAGAGAAAATAAGAAATGATACTAAAAGTTCTCTTCTAAGAACCGATTATAACAAGCTAAGAACTCATTTTAGTAATGTGTAAGTATTTTATTGGCCAAATTTATCTATTTTTTCTAAATTTAAATTAAATAAATAAATTATATACACTATATTTATTTTTTATAGCTAAGATCTCCATCTACTGATGGAGATGCTCTAAGAAGTTTGAAGATATCCCAAAACGGCAAAAGGGGTAAAACTTGAAGACAAACCAAACGTTAAAAGTTTATCATAGAAGTCATGTTATACGTTAAAGATACAAGAAATCCTCCAAAGCAGTGAAAAAGGTTAAGATTATAAGAATAAGCAAACTTTATAAACTTGCTAATTGACCATATTAAGCAACTAGTGGTATTAACACACTCTCTCTCTCTCTCTCTCTCTCTCTCTCTCTCTCTCATGAATTTGAAAACACAGCGCATTACAAGTAACTTCGATAGAGTTTCTTCCAATTTCCAAACTCGCTCAAGTCTCCATTACAAGTAATTTCGAATACACAGCCCATTAGCACATCAGTTAGGAATAAACGTAGAATTACATAATTGTGAGTTGCAATTATATCGAACAACAACAAATCAAGAATCGAAGCTACCCAGGCCAAAAAAAAAAAAATTTACAACAACCACTAGTTACCGAGAAGTGCTTCAGGGGATTATAGAGTTCGATCTTGCATCAGAAAATTCTACCTTTCTCTCTGATATATGAATCCACATGAATAAAAAACTTCAGTGAGATGGGCCACGAGAGACACAAGATACTTCTTTGCAATGTACATTATATGATCAATTGTTGGTTTTGCTTGTGGCTATGGTTCTTGAAGAACTAGGTTTAGTTCTTGAGCCTTTCTTGTTATTAGACCACCTCTTCTGTATTCAGACGGGAAGAAAGGAGAGCCAATATATGAAGATTCCGATTTCCAAAAACTACTCAATGGTTAAGTTCATACGGAAGTTGATAAAAGCAGGGTGTTTAGGATGTTTACCTTGCGAGAACTGGAAGAATCCTTTGAATTTTGTGCAATCCAGTTGAACAAATTTGGCAGATTTGCAGTCTGCATTGTGGTTGATTTACTTTTCATGGTAACATAGCAAATATATTGAGGTTCAAGAGAGTGGCGTGAACTAGATTACCTTTCATCCGCATGAAGATCAACCCCAACAATTCGAGGAGCTGAGACAGTTGAGCGTATAACTGAACCGAACACTGCTACAAGCTTCAAGAGCATTTCCAAGGACACACTTACCGGCCTGCACAATCAATTAACTTGCTCAGGTTTATCAAGACAACAGATAAAAGACAAGATTTCTTTGTAAAAAACTCTATTTATTTCCTCAATCCTGACTCAGGACTCTCAAATTTATCATCTGAAAATGTTATCAATAATTCGGTCTTATTACACACTCACTTGAAACTAAATCATAGAATTTAATAGTTCAAAACCAAAAAAAAAGTTGGTTTGACGAGGATATTTAATATGATTACCTCTCTGTCCTGCTACCCAATAAGCCTGTGAGGACAGGGACCAATTGAGAAAAAATATCCAATGTGAGCATCTCTATGTTCTCGGTTAGAATACTGATAACATCTGCTTGGACCTGCCCCGGTATTTGAATTAGCTTATCTAAACGTCCAACATAAAAAGAAAAAGTTATCTATTGAGAATCTGATTCTGAGATACCCACAGATTGATCTGTCAGCTTCCTCAAGGCCCCAATAGCGCCTTTAACATCTTTACGCTCCCAAAAATGTCTTACAATCTGTATGCTTGTGAGAAACCAGTCACTTACAGATTAACACTATAACAGATAATTGTTGAGAGAATAGAGAATTAACAAGAATGCTTACTTGTAATTTTGTCAACCTCGACTGAAGAGTGCTTAAGAATTCACTATGAGTTTGCATTATATTTTCACTGATGTGAGAATCATCCTCTCTCCCTGATATTTGTGACTCTTCCTTCTGCACAAATCAAACAACACTCTTTTTCAGCAAAAAATAAAAATTGTCATCTCGTGACTTTTATTTTCATTGACAACTACCAGAATCAAATATAGAACAAGCTGCAGTTCAAATATGAGCCTGAAGTTCTATATCTATTTATTGCCAAACTAATCATTGTAAGGTACCTGGGTTAAGATACAGCAAGCTGGTTGAGTTTGTGAAAAGTTTATATCATCCAAGGTCACTTTGGTCATCTGATCAATCACAGTGGGTGTAGCAAGCATGTTAGTTGGAATAACTCTGTGTGTGGATGTTACATGAGATGTATCAGATGTTATGTTATCCGATTGATTGAGTTTTGTGGGCATTACACGGGCGGGAGAGGTCCGCGCTATATGTTTAATTACAGGGCACGCATTAGGTCTCATGTCCTTTGCCTGACTTAGTGATACAGGCCTTACACGAGCTGAGGAATTCCTGCGTGATGTTCTTGACCGATCAGAGTCCTCTTCAGATGCATTATTTCTCGCCTGATCGAGATTCACAGGTAATACTCGGACTGGAGAAGTTCTAGATTGTTGTGCTAATCTCACAGAAGGCTTCTCATATGTTACATTAGTAGCTTGATTGAGTATCACAGGCATCATCGGAACTGAAGTCCTCTCTGGTTGTGTTGATGTTACAGGAGGCTCATCAGATTTCATGTTACTATCCCGATTGAGTACAATAGGCATCACTCTAGCTGGAGTACTTCTAGCTCTTCTTGTTGACGTTGGATGCGGACCTTCCTGCTCTACATTACTCTTCTGAGTTATTGTTGTACTGGCTGCTGCGGTATGAGTAACCTTTTCTCCTCTCTCAAACTTCTCAACCAACGAGCGTGTCCTCCCAGAGACAAGATTTACTGCAAAGATAGCAATTTATAAGGATTCTAGAACCAGCCAACTTAAGTGTTAACAGTGAAAAAGAAAGACTTGTCTTGAATTCTTCTGACCTCCTTTAGCAATTTTGACAGTGTTCATTTCTCTGCTGCCACTAGGGTATTCAGTGTCTAGATAACAGAAAATTTATGCCAGACAATTACTAAATGATCATTGACTCAAAACCATGTAAGTGAACCAAGAACTCACTTTTCTGTTCATCACCATCTGGAGAAAGAACTCTTTCAGTTTTGCTGGAAATGCTCTTGTTACTGATATCTTCTTCACATAAGTTTCCACCAGTATACTTTAACCCACTTTTGTCAAAAGTTGCTGAATCAACAGACATTGCCCGTCTTGAGTCATTGTAATTCCTATCTGATGACCTTTGGACTCGAGGTGGTTTAAGGATCAAACCTGATACAAGATTGCATAGTTATTTAAAAGAAAGATAATATATCTGAGAGCTAAATTTTAATGTAACTAAAGTCTGAGAACAGGGACCTACAGTTCGCTTCATCAGTTTGTGGTTGTGATGATAAAGCTTTTTCAAACTTGTCTGTAATACCCTTGATGGTAGACTTTTCTGCATCAAATGATTTACTACCACTCTGTTTTGAAAGGAACCCATTTTGAGTGTGTGGCTCCTCTTCAACATCCATTCCCAAGTTGTTACAAGTTACGGATTGAACAACCACTGACTGCTTTGATTTTTCAAACTTAGCTAGCGTCTTTCTTACATGAGTTGGTCTTAGCAACATACCTGGTTTAGTTTTTGAGAAAGTGATAGATTTCCTTCCTGAATGAGACGATTCTTCCCCACTATCACTATCCCCCAGTACAACACTAGGCTTTCTGGAAGATTTATCCCCTGCTTGTTCAATATATGTTGCATTCTGCTTCTGGCTCGGCTTATTATTGATTTTTCCTGATTCTAATGGTAATGCCACTTTCAAAGATCCTGGATTTTGCGCAACAGTCAAATTTCCACCTATGGCTTTAATAAAAAAAGGTCTATATCAGATGAATCATAGCGATAAGCACACATAGAAGTGAAAGACTGAAAAAATATGTTGATCAGGCATAGAAACTGACATCAAAAAAGTCACATGCCGTCTCCCCTAGGTATTACCTAAGACTAACTTCAGTAAAGAAAACCATAATTCACATTCCAGAGTCATTCAGTTTCAACACCTATAAACAAAAAGTTTACAACAATTTCTTGTTACAACACAGCTTAAAGTCTAAATACCTTTTCCTGTTGCCGATCACAAGAGTTCCTACTACGTATGCAGTAGTCTACACTAAAAAACTTTTGACTAAGTCAAATAAATTCATTTTAACATTTCATTTAAGATAACCCTTTTACATCAGATATGGTTGAGACTGACAGATGAAACCCTAGCATAGATGTTCCATTACCACACTTGCACAAAAACAAAATTAACATTCACTTACAGTCGACGTATATGTTCTTTATCTCTTTTGTAGCATAATCTGGGGATGAACTGCCCCGTGGACCACTTCTCATTCTCTCAGACGACTGATCATCCAAGACACTGAATCTTTTCACCGTGCATTCATTCTTATTCTCAGATCCGGCTCCATATGGCTCATCTTGCTGCTTAAAAGGAAAGGAAAAAGAAACAAACGCCAACCTTTGTAAGACGTTTTCATTTCTCCCATACAGTATGAACACTCACATCAGGTTACATACCAATATATTTGAGACCCAAATCCCAACAGAATTTCGGTAATATGAACAAGCAATGAACTTCTCTTCATTGATGCAGAAGTCACCAAGTGTTGACCATCCCATATCAACACCATCCTGGCAAAGCACTGGTTCCCATGAATAAACCTGCATTATAAACTTGTGATATCATTGATTGACTCTGGACATCATCTAAGCTATATAGTTTGATCACAAAGACAATCAAAACCTTCAATCCATCATCCAATCCACAGAAAAGAGTCCGCCCATCTGGATGAAAAGTGATTGTACGAACTCCTGTAGCCTGTGAAACAAATATACACAAATGGAGGAAGAAGGTTGAAAATAATGGACGTAAAAACTAAGTCTTATGAAAAGCTTATAAAGTGAACCCAAATCAAAAACAATACATCATCAGATGCTACTTTGTTGCGTTCATTTACTACATTATAACTTAGCCCATTTCTTACAGCTTCTGTTCAGTGCAAGACTAGAGATAAGGATATCTCTGATATCGTCTATGTTTTAGACTTTCTGTATATCAGTCTAACGGATAAACATCACACACCATATCATCAGAATATTAAGATTGACAATTTTGGAAAACAAGAAAACAAAAAGGACAGAATAAAAATAAAAACACAAGCTCAGGTACCTCTGGTCTAGTAGATCCAATCAGTTCAAACGTTTCCAAATCCCAGAATTTCACAGTCCTGTCAGCAGAACCTGAATAGTAAAAGGGCAGTATATGAATTCATAAGATCACAAAACAATTCTTGTGGATGTAAAACAATGAATTTACAAACTAACCGAAAGCTGCCCACAAATTTAGCCCTTAAATGCATGAAAAATAGCCGAAAACTCACCTGTGGCGAGGAGAAACTCAAGCGGGTGGAAGTCTAGGGAACGGATAGGTCCTTCATGTAACTTAAACTCATGCAAGAGCTTTCCAGCAGTCAAATCCCAGACCTATTGCATACATTAAAGAGTACAACGCTATAAGAATATTTATTAGGATGATAAAACAATGCACAAACTCTACTTATTGAACACTGCTGCTCTTACTTTTACAAGGTTATCAAGTCCTCCAGACACTACCCAACGACCATCAGGACTAAATTTGATACTGCTAATGCCACGTGTATGACCCTTGTATGTTTGGATGCATCCCTTCTTTCTGGTGTCCCAAATCCTTAGATTTGTGTCACTGGAACCGGATGCAAGAAACTCACCAAACGGATGAAACTCAATAGCAGTACAATTGGATCTGTGTCCAGTAAAAGCGCGAACCACTACACTTCAAGGGCAAGAATGAAACCTCATTTTATGAAAATAACCATCAATCACTGGACTTACAATTCCCCCGGACAATAATCCCAGTGCCACTAATATACTCTAGGGATCAATGGAATAATGTTATAAATGAGAACAGAAATTAAACAGCTTACTCTTTGCTTCTTCTAAATCCCACAGCTTTATCACACCTGAAGAAGCTCCGGCCAGCACCAAAACTTCAGCCGAGTTAAAAGCTACCGACTCCACCGGGCTTGTATGCCCACAAAGACTCTGCCAACAACACGGGAAGAGAATATCATCACTCTTCAATCAAGAAACAAGAGCACAGAATAGTACAGACATGCTTCATACCACAGTTTTGACATTTTAACAAACACCTGATTTAACTCTAGTTAAAACAGCTATAAAACAAAAAACTGGAAACCAGACAAAAACTTTGGAAAAGAAGACCACAAATGAAGACCAATGAGGAAAAACGAACTTGAAAAAAGAGAAGTGTGAAACATACCATTAGCGAAGTGGGGTTGCCAATGGACCAAAGGTTGACCTTATAATCATCTCCACCAGTTATAAGGAGCCGTGATGTCTTCTTCCCGATATTCAGACAATTCACATTTCCGGAATGTGCCAGAAACTCCTCTATTTTTTTCCAATTAAGTCAAGCCATAAACAAGACAAGTCATATCCAGAAGAAAAAGAAAGAAAACACGAATATAAACTACAATAACATTGTCTTTTCTATTAAATGGTCTCAGTTTGGTTTTAGATGGAAGTTACAACCCAGAAAAAAATCATAGCGCGTCAAGAACAGCATTTTACCAAAAGAAAGACATATAACCCCAGCAATGGAGATAAACTCTAATGCTACAGTGATATAGCTACTGGAAAAAAAATTAAAAGTTAGGGGTGAGTAATCAAATGTCCAGCTAAAGTTTGTATACAGATTTAAGTTTCTAATAATATATCACGAGAGAGTATATATATATATATATATATATAAAGGATACGCAGCTTATAACCACTCTTCGGCATCTTCAACTCGTAGATTCATACGAGTCCTAATCTGAAACCGAAGAAGAAAAATCCGAGCTTGGGAAAAATTCAAATGTACGTCACTACAAATAAAGAGTTGAGGATTTCTAAGAGATTCAGATATAGAAACTTGAGAGGAGAGAGATAGTGCTTCCAGATGAGATTATATCAAAGAAGAACTTGGAAGCAAACGAGGAAAAACAAGGAAGAAGAGACTTTGAAGAGTATGGCATGAGCAGAAGAAATAACAGAGACGAGAGAGCTAAAAAGCTAAAGCGAAGAATTTTTCTTTCGCCTTTATCAGATTCTGTCATTTTCAATTTTTCATATTTAAAAAACAAATATTCCGGTTGTTGTAAATTTTATTTTATTTTCATTATTATGTCACCGATGATATATATATACACAAATCGTTGAAAACTTCAGAGTATTATTGGACCGTAAAGGTAGTATTCACACTTGGAAGATACAACAATCTTATACTATGTATTAAAACACCAAAATTGGGGTTGACAAAAATCAATCAAGAAATGAAGATAATGTATTCGTGGTTTCTAAGTTATATTGGTGGTGATCAGAGATGAGCTCCTGGTTGGTATGATCTGTAACATTTGCTTATATTTTTGGTTAAATTAATCAAATCATCTGGTTGTTATAAATTGTTTCTTTTTTGGACATAAGCACAACATGATCTATAAGTGCTTCCCATGTTTGGTGCTTTAAGCGTTCTTGAGCATCATAAAGGGTCAAATCCCAATCAACAACTTTATTTGATGTCGCAAAAAGTAGATCAATTCAATTAAACATGTTTGTTATATATACAAAATATTTGGTACTTTTCTGGATTGACATAAAATCTGAAATTAACTCAAACCAAACTTTTAGGTAGTACGCACAATTTTTTATTGAGCAGTACATTAAAAAAGTACAGATATTTTGAATCTAAAATACGTTAAACAATTCTTTTTAATAATATTTTTTATTTTCAACATTGCTACCGATTGAAATATAAATCAACTAGGGGTTGAAATTGAGCATTTCCAAGAAATTTTGGACAAAAGAAAAATAGAAGAGAACTCAGGGGTCTTCGATGGAATATCTTAGAAAAGAAGACCGTATTAATAATAAATCAAATTTATTCCCGCCAATTATGTTCCTCCGCAATATCTGCCTTTAGGTTATATTTAGAAGCATTTATTATAGAGCCCTAAAGTTTCTGCATTTCAGAAAAAGGACATCTAAATTCACGACCAGATTGGTTAATAACAATGCTAAATATTTTACATAATGACTGACCCCATAAACTCATTTTCTGCCAGCCCCAACAAAAGCCATTACAATAAATACAATACAAATACGCTGTGCGAAATCCATTTATCAAAGGATGTGTTGAAGTCCAACGAATAACAATCTGAAGATACAAGTCACTCGTTCGTGGTAGTCTTGAGGTTTATATCTTTAGATCATATGTTGAAGATCTTGTACAATTTCTGATATTGGCGGTCTGAATCCTGGTTCCATCTATAGACAAAAAGATCATCAGGCAAAGAAGTTAAAAAGAGTTTGTTGAGTTATCTCATGTCAAGAAGATTTTTGTTTTCTCGTTTAGTTTGGTGAACTTTACCTGCAGAGAACGTAATATGATATCTGCAAAACGTGACAACGATTTCATTGGATATGCTCCGTGTAGAGACGGATCAACCATTCTTGTCAACGCATCGATGTCATGAAGCCGAGGAATTGCCCACTGAGCTAGTGTCTGATGTCCCCTCGGCCTTGTCCTGTCAATAAACAGAGGTTTTGTCTTAATCAGATAGTATAGGGATTTTGCATGAGAAACAAAAGTGATGCATCTTCTCTGTTGTGTTTAGAATTCTATCTGTTGTATTCTCAGAGTTTGAAACCTGTCAATTGGTCTGCGTCCGGTCAGTAGTTCTAACATCACAACCCCAAGGCTATATACATCGCTTTGACAAGTGTAGCTTCCATATTCAACCTCAGGAGCAGCATAACCCGCCATCTGCAGTTTTATAAGTAATCATCATCTCCTTTACTACACAATCTCTTGATTTGGTATTTTCAATATTAGAAAACATTAGAGAAATTTACATGACTCGTTGGACGTGGTGGTAACATATAAGCTAAACCGCTGTCTGCAACACGTACTGAGAGCTTTGCATCGAGCAGAACCTTGGAAGACTTAAAATTTTGGTGTACAACTGGCGGTTGGCATACCTCATGAAGAAACCTGAAACGAAAATTAACATGGAAAAACCAATTTTGAGATCCTCTTTCCACATGGTCCAAACATTATTGAGGTTATTTCACTTACTGCAATGCTTTGGAAGCACCTAATGCCACATTTATACGCACATTCCAAGTGAGCTTCTTGTGCAATTTGCGGTCTAAATGTAGTGCATCTTGAAGTGATCCATTAGGACAGAACTCGTACACAAGTAGCCTTTGACCAAACTCGTTACAGTAACCAAGAAGCTCCAATATATTACCCCGTTTGAGTTTCAACACATTGGAGACTAAATTAAGAAAGTCGCTGTCACTCTGTGTTCTGTTGATGGTATTGCTCAGCTTCTTCACCGTAAGAAACTGCAGATCAAAAGAGATCCAAAATAAATAAGGATACACAGCATAAAACACTGTAAGCTCAAAATGATAGATTAAGAGGAAAGTGTCTGCACCTTTCCATGACGAAGCTCAGCTCTGTAAGTATTACCTATGGACCCTTCCCCAATTATATTATCTTCAGAGAAATTATTTGTGTATTGCTGAAGTGAAGCAATGGTGAAAACTGTTGCAGAAGATGAAGTATTTAATCCTGGAGGAAAATGAGCCGCTCTCTTTGAAGGAGCATCACTAGACTGGAAATGCCTCGGAGGTTGTTGTAGCGGTTTTTGCGGCTTATTAACATCCTTATTATAATATGCAGCAGGAGGGATTGCTCTCTGGCTCTCTTTAGCCCGTAGTGGCATAGGATACCCGTAATTCCTGTTTCCAGCTTGATATCCATCAAAAGGCTTAACGATGGGCTCCCGAGAGACTGTAAACACAAAAGAAAACATCATCAGTATATTTCAGATAGATAATGAGACAAAGCACAAGTTTCTTTAGTTTTCTAGGAAGCAAAAGAATCAATGTACCTTTTTCCATAGCAGGGATAGGTTGAGATGGAGGTTTATTGAAGTATGGTCGTCGGAAATCTTTACGAGCTTCAGTGTAATATCGTTTAGATAATTTACTTCTGCAACATCTCCAAAGTGTAACACATAGACCCGATACAAGAACAATTATGGCTATTGAGGAAACAACTAGAATAATTCTTTGCGTGGACCAGAATTTTCCTGATGCTGAACCTGAAGGTGGTGATATTTGCAAAGTAGGTTGTCCTGACCCAGAGTTCCAGGGATCTCCTCCTCCATCTTGAGAAGGTGGTGACCAAACCAAAGGTGCTGATGGTGGTGGTAATTGCTGTGGAGCATTTGGAGCATCTGAAGCAAAAGGAGTAGAAGGAACACCGGAAACAGGAGGGGCACGAGTAACAGGCGGAGGAGAATGGTGAGTAGCGGGAGGTGGATCAACCTTAGGTGGAGGAGGCGGTGTTATAATTGATGTATTGAAGGGGGTTCCATCTTTTCTGCGGTTATAATGACAATAAAGCTTATATGGTTGAAGAACAGAAAAACAAAACGATGGGCTTTTCTTTTTCCTTCAATATACTTACTTGAAATGCGGAATTTTCAATATATTTGGCGGTATAGGTCCCGAGAATAAGTTGTTTTCTACATTCCTGGACCAAAGATAGGCAGAAACCATAGTGAGTTACTAAAGTTGGCGTCATGGTACGAGACTTAAAGGATAAAACGTATATTAGGCGCGAAGACATTACAAATCGGTTAAGAACAGATCCTCTATGACATCAAGTTTTCCAGTGAGCTTGTTGTCCTGCAAATTCCTGCAGTCCAACCACATTAGATATAAAAGCAAATGGTAACTATCTATTTCCAGTATGAGCACTTACAATATCTTAAGAGCTGCTAAGTCTCCCATGGAGGGAGGTAAATGCCCTGTCAGTATGTTAGACGATAAGTCCCTGCAATAAACAACTAAACGCATAAGTGGAAGACGCTGAGGAGAGGAAACAAAATGAGACAAAAAGGGGGCAAAACCTACAGTTTTGTCAGTTTTGTTAGCTGCTGAAAGTAATCGGGTATCTCTCCCTGTATAAGGTTGTTTGCCAACGAGCTAAAGGGAAAAGAAGAAGAGTTTTCTTTCAGCCTAGGAAAAACAGCAGACGCAAGAATCATGTATCTTCTTTGACAAAGACTTACAGTTCTGACAAGTCTGATAAAAAGGACAATGTAAAGGGTATATTCCCAGTGAAGCGATTGCCTGAGAGAGATCTGAAATAGGAAAAATAAACCCAAAAATGGAGTGTCTTTTAACTATTTAAACTATTGAGATAATAAGTATCGAGATAAACATATTTAATTCTCAAAACGCACAGGTTTCGGATGGTGGAAGGCAAAGCCTGCGGAATTGTCCCTGATATATGATTGTCACTGAAATCCCTGTCCACTCAAACAAATAACAGCGAGAGAAAGTGTTATGAGGTTATTGAAAATTATAATCGGGAAATATTTGGAAAAATTAACCAAATATTTTATATGGCCTATTACTGAGCAAAGTATAGCCAATGGCAACATCTTGTAAACTTTTTTTTTAGCAAGAAGGAAACATGAAGATGAGATTCACAACAAGACAAGAAGCTTCGCTTACATCACTTGGATAGATGAAAAATCAGCCAAAGTGTCACTTAAGCCTCCACCAATACGCATACCACGTATCCTTCTGCACCCAACAACAGTAATCACCGGGTCAGAACCAGAATAAAGTTCCTTCCTTTGGTGACTCTAAAGCAAACCATAACAAGCGTTAAAAGAGAAGAAGAGAAAGTATACATTTCTGTGATGTTTGAGGAATCACAGACCACACCTTGCCACTTTTCTCCACAAGGGTCTCCTCCAAAAGAAAGCCACCGAGATAAAGATGGTGCTCCCAAAGTAATGTACAAGTTATTAATTGCCGAAACTGCAAAGGTTAAACAAAAAACCAATTACAACACAATTAATCTAACATAGTTTTACTAGAAACTCAATAATCTGTTTGAATATGAGAGTTAAAGGAGGACAAGAGTACATCTCAGGGTCTTGAACTAAACCCTAATTGGTGCTAATGTGCCAAAAACAAAACTCTAGGGTTTTCAAGACTTGTCTCAGAGTCATAGAATCTGACAATCTGGAGCTCCGTAGATAGCTCGAGAGCTTCCCTAGTTTACCCTAAAACCAATGTAAGTCATTTTCACTTGATAGAAGTCATAATCTAGAGAGTTCAACTAAACCAAACAAGCAGAGAAAGCAGAACCCAAATGAAAAACTTTGCAGACGGAGAGAGAGATAACTACCATCACGTAGATTGGTAACTCCAGCCGAGAATGGCATTGTCAAGGCTAAAACAGAGAGAACAAAGAACACTTGTATTCTTGTAAAGCCCATGACTTTAGTCTCTACTGAAGATGGGGAAACCCTGGAGCTTGGATTCGACTGTTTGTTTCCAAGAACACGTTTTGGAAAAAAGAGATTTTGTGGGAATGTGATGAAACCCTCAGGAAGAAGAAGGGTGAAACAGGGATATTCCTGGCTAAAAGGGAAAGTGAATCATAATTTCGTCGGGTTTCAAGGAGAGAGAGAAAGAAGAAAGAGAGAGAGAGAGTGTGTAGTGCAGTGTGTTTTGTCTCGAAGAACGAGCGGCTTACAAAAGCCAACGGCTTTGTTTTTCTCAGTTTAAGCCTTTTAAGGGTTTCGTCTCAAAGTGTGAAACCAAAATATATTCAAAGACTTCTCTCTCTCTCTTGTCTAATTGTCGCTTTGCTCATCTAACTATGATTTCTTCATGTATTTTATTTTTTTTATTCTAATGCCAGAAGGTAGCAGTAAATATCATTATGTTTGCAGATAATATTCCTTTAATTCGCTTATTATATCCAAATTATAAAACAATAGATTATATACTTATCACTTTACTATTTGCTGATACATTTACGAACGTACAACAACATATTCAGTGAGATGGGCCAAGAATACAGTTAATTAAAACAAGCTCTGCCAGTTCTTTAATGGACGAAGAAGAGAGTGAGACCCATCCAGTCAAAAATCAAAATTTAATCATTTTCATCCCACGCCCAATTTTTACTCTTTCGTATATTTCCTAATACCTATAAATAACCTAATATATATGTTACTTAGAAGTTAGAACCTTACAATGAGTTACGTAAATTCATGATTACACTTCCATTTTTAATCGTATTAACATTTAATAATTCTGGTTTAGTGTTTACAGTTGCAACTAACAATCAGTACTTATCAATTTCTTTTGATATGTATACATTTTTCATAGGTTGATGTGATGGAGGATTTGTGAACGATTCAATAGTAATATCTTTATGGCATTCCCTCATTTCATAGTTTGAGACTTTGAGATAAGATCATGAGAGCAATTTTGATATTCGTAAGTGATTACTTGTATTGATATCAACTCATTTTGAAGGGGTTTGAGTTTTTATTGATATGAACACACTTTGGACAATTATTGTTGCGACTAGCTCATTATTGTAGGCTATACAAACATAAAATGGCCCAATATTGGTGGATAGTATAATGATAAAGCCCATTTAAGGGAATATGCCTCTTGTAGGCCTAATAGCCTAAAGAGATGGCTTGAAATTTGAATCTTCAATTAAAGCTACATTATCTTTTGGCATGCCGGGCTCTACGGCGTTAAAAAAAATTTGGGTCTTGTTTGATTTATGAAAATAGGTCCTAATTACCATATAAATATTTTTTGTCAAAAAAATTTATGCCCCAAAATACATTACAAAATTTTTAAAAAATTTATAGGCTTTGTGTAAATGCACATGTTGTACATGTTAAGAATTGATCCTAAATTTTTAATTAAATGAGTGATAAAGAATACGGTTCAATTAAGACAAGGATACACCAGCATAATGTCATACTACCATAATGTAAACTAGGTATAACTTATATTTAACTAGAATAGGAGAAAACCTTGTAATAAACTCTAATCAATGATTCATGGAGGAGAGAACAAGCAGCTTTAAAGAAATTATCAGGATGATACCCTCATCAGAAAGGGAGAGAACCATGAGTTTCCAAGAGCGGAACGGTGGAGGTTAATCCGACAAAAACATCAAACATGCATCAATGAGATGGGGGAAGGTGGAGAAAAATAGTTGTCCAAACAACAGATCTAACCTCACGCCATTATCCACACACGGACAAGGAGACGCTCGACAGGACCACCATGCCACCGTCAAACACAACAAAATTGGATGGCGACGATGGCAAAGTGAAGGATGCATAATCCAAGATCTAGGGCGCGTTCGGACAAGGGTATCAATAAGAAGAAATCTGAAGGAGAGTAGACGGTGGGTTTCCTTTTTTGGCGGCAGTGAGCCTCACAACCGCCAAAAAAGGAGAGTGGCGGTGGTGGTATTTTCTGCAAGGCGAGAGAGAGGTGAGCTTATCGCTTTACGCGAGAGAAAATTTCACAATTTGTAATTATGTTATTATTCATTTTCTCTCGAGATATTCAGACTGATCAATAACAAATTATTGTATATAAACTTAGGGCATGATGTGTAAAGTATAAACATATTGCATTAAGGATGATACCTAAGGAGCATAAACATAAAAGAAGCTATAAGCTAATTCATTATATGTAATTGGAATATTAGTGAGCATTTTGTATTAAAATTACAAGATTAGACATAATAAATTTTTATTATTATACACAAAACAATAGTCATATTAAGAATAATAAGGATAAAATAGTATTTTAATAGTTTTAAATAGGGTTGACGGTCTATTTTCACCCTAAAAATTTGATATAATATCAGATCAACATATTCTTAAATCCTTGCTGTAATTTCATTCAAAGTTTAATTATAGGTCTAATTGTACCCAAAATTAGATAATAACTATGTAATTACATTCATATTATATGCTATCTATCCAATTGCACAAATTGTTGGGTAATTACTTGTTTGCTGCAAACTAACAATTGGTTACAATCTTAAACCTTTAATTAACCAACCCTAAACAAATTCTAGACCTAACTATAATTCAATTATGACATGTCAGAGGTTTCTATCTGTTGACTTAAAATTAGCTGATCCTAATTTGAAGTAATTGAAGGCTTAATTAAAGGATTAAGAATATAACCAATTGATTGTTTACAACATACCCGTAATTACTCAACAATTTGTGCAATTTGATAGATAACGTATAATATGGATGTAATAACATTGCTACTATCTAATTTTTGGTGCAATTATATCTAGAATGTATACTTTGAATGGAATTACAATGAGAGTCTAAGAATATGTTGAAATGTTGTTTATCAAAACTATAGGGTAGAAATAGAACGTCGCCCTTTTTAATGTTCTATGCTTAGGAAAAACTCTATTTAAGAACATTGTGTTATGGAGCATTTAAAGAGAATTGTGCTCGCAAGTGGCATTTAGTCCAGTGGCTGGTGGTAAGTCCACTAAAGACATGCGCACATGCACCAGGGATCGAGTCCCATAACCTACGAGATTTATGTAGGAATTTGGCTAATGGGTCGACCTTTGTAGCCCATATTGATATTGCCGTTGACAAAAAAAAAGAAAAAAAAAAGAGGATTGTGCTCTCTTTAATGCTTAGTCAATAAAACATTATTGGCTTTTACAAGAGTATTATGCTCAAAAAAATATTTTACCGATCAGCCCTTTAATCTTTTAACATCAAACCACTATGACATTGCTTTCTTAATTCCTAACTGTATATCCTCTCTCTCCTCCTTAACGACGATAAATTGCCCTAGACACAAAAATACTTGATCATTCGCTTTTGTTGCTAATATTGTTCGGTCCCTTTTGTTATGAATCTTGGTCGTTCTCAAATAGTATTTTCCATGAGTTTGTTTGTTGCAGGTTGAGTTTCACTGCCAGTTAGGTCCTCTTCTTTGGTGATGATGCATGGGTTTGATGTACTCTGGTTTTAACCGTAACAACCTAGTGCAAGTGCATATTAAATTAATGTAGTATTTAGGGATCAAATCCAGGAGAACCAGAGATTGTACTATCGATTGTTTAGCTCTAATTCAAGCTAAATCAAAACTATATAAAAGTGATTGTAACTAACAACTTAAGACGAATAAACGATGTAAAATTTGATATTAAAAATATCAGGCATTGGGAATTCATCAAGAAATAGGAAATCAAATCAGGAAACTCTTCAAGGCATACATTCAACCAATTCTTGACTCAGACATAAATCTATAACAAACCCACTGTCATGGTGTTGACTACTATGTCTAAAAACCTAGAATCCTAAACTATCATTTGGTCTTAGAGAAGTAAACATGCATTAACGAATTGCTCTGATAGGTCCGCAACTAGCCTTAACATCAACTTTCGTTGGTTAAGGACTAGCTGCTCATCTAAGCTAGTTCAGGAATTTAACAAACTTTTGGAGAGTCAAACAACTTAAGATCATAGACTACATGATTAGGTTAATCTAAGCATTAAGCACAGTCTTAGATGGAGAACACACCAAATTCGAACCCTATTTATCCTTAACTCATGATTCCTAAATCCCTAGAAAATCCTAAACCTGATAAGGTAACTACTCAGACATGATCAAAGTAGACATAACAATAGATGAAAAAGAAAACATAATAGATTGCAAAAGTAAATAAGATTTTGAAAACTTCTCAATGTTAAGGATGAATTATTCTCCTAGGCTTACAAGAGTTTTCTGCCGTAAAAGTACGCTTCGAATATGATCTAAAATTCTAAAAAATTAATTATACAAGTGTAAAAATTGTTGGTACAAAATAAGGAAAACTTGGTTTTTCTTTGTAGTCTCGAGGATTGATCGATCCAAATGTGGATCGATCGATCTGAATTATGAATGGTCGATCTCAATGGCAACTACTCGATCTCCAAGTCAGGCGCAAATTCCTAAGTGGGCTGGATCGGTCGATCCTAGGACGCAAGATCGATCCTTAGGTTGGACACATATTCTGGTGGCGAGAAGATTGATCGATCAAACGGCCCTGGTTGATCTTCAGCTTGGGTGTAGCTTCTCATGCGGATATATGGGAAACACAGTTGGTAAGTGGGGATGCATATGTTTGCAATTTATGTGTTTATGATAGGATTAATACTACCTTAGCACTGAAGCCTAATAACATGAAAAACTGATAGCTTATGCTTTTGCGCGTATAAGAAATTACCGGAGTGAGCACCACATTAGTGCTATCATCCCAACCAAATCTTTGTGAGGCACAAAGAAAAAACTTTGGTATGGATAGCAGATAAATTAAAGTTTTGTATCTAACTAAAATAATGGGTAAAACTAACTATAACTGCCAAAAATTGACAGGTGCGAACCAGAGGGACCTCCTGTGATGGACAAGGGGAAGTAGCATGTTGGTGAGACGGGAAAACAAGTTCCCATGTATATGCAGAACGTTAGCCATAGGGGATAGTGCATCGAAAATGATGTAAGCGATCTTTGGAAGGCTTTTGTATGCAGAAAGACTATGTTGGTGGGTGGGAGTAGCACTAGAAAAGTGATGTTAGAGTGGACCTAATTAAAGAGCTGACCTGAGACTCTTCTGATAGAGTCAATTATTTTGACTTCAAGTGATGATGATGTTGGAGGATACGGTGGGGAGAGTAGTGAGTTGGATGTTAACCTAACCGACTCAGATGGTGATAACGAAGATAGCTTAAATGGTCATTAAAATACCAATTTTTTAAGTTTTCGCCAAAAAAACACTAAAAGTTTCTATTTACCAAAAAACACAACAATCTGTTGACCTATCCAATTTGATACTAGATTAAGTCAACTTTAACGGAACTCAAATCCTCTTAAACAGCGTTTAAATCACATTAATTGTTTGTTAATGACAAAAAAACATTGTATTTCACTAAAGAAAGAACAGGAAGAATACCCTAAAAGACAAACACAATGAAGCCTAAAGCTTTGAAATCTCCAAGCGAATTGAGATTGAAGACAAAATCAAAACTCTGCGAAGACTGAAGACTGCAAAACTCTAAACAAATTTTCTACTTCAATTATTAGCATCTTCGATATGTTCTCTCTTTTCATTATCCCTTTAGTTTCTTCTCTTTTCCCAATCCTTCACTTTCAGAATCAAAACCATATTGTCTTTTTGCACCCTGAGTTCAAAATCACCCAATGGTGGTTTGGTGGAAGAAGATTCTCTACTTTTTTGTGTAATTTTGATTGCCATATTTCTTTTCTAATGAATCATTTTTGTGTAATTGTAATCATTTTTAGACTCTTCTTTCTAATAATTCCTCTTGAAAGTGTAATTGTGATCTACAGAAGTATAAATGTCATTGATAAAGAAACACAAGCAACATAAACAAAAACAACCATAAGTTTGGTGATGTTAGGAAGCTAAATGGAAGCAAAAGCAACAAACATAAACTTGCTCTAAGTCTTAAAGTCTTAAAAAGCAACATCATAAGTATGGAAATGAAAGCAACAAAAACAACATCACAAGTCCAAAAATTGAATCAACAAAAGCAAACTTAAGTTTGGAAAAAACCAAATGTAGTGCATTTCTCTTGTAGACATAGGCGATAAGCCAATAGGATTGGGTGCTTAAATGCAGTAATAATCAAGGTGGTCCATCTGAAATCCCCCATGAATTGCCTAATACGAGGTTGAGATTGTCAACGATAGAGTTGTTCTGAATTATTTGGCAGAACGAGATGTTCCACCATATTTCAACGATCCTCAAGAAGATAATGTGATGGGTTAATTCGTTGGTATTCAAATTTATTTAGATGCATGGTTGGAGAGAAATAGTAGTACGCAATATAAGATTTATCTGCTACATTTTTAATAACAAGTACATAATTATATATCTGTTAATTTATGTGGAGATAATCTGCAACGTGTTAAAATGGATATGGATTATGACGGCGCTGACATATTTGAAGGAGATTGTTCAGAAATAAAGAGGAATACAAAACTAAGCTTGCAATCCATGCGATTACCAATAAGCTTCACTTCAAATATGATAGGTCTATGCCGGATATGGTGAACTGCTTATGTGTTGGGTCGACATGCTTGTGGCAGAGCGATCAATTTGTCATTCACATAATATCACCCTTCCATACTTGAAGCGTCGACAAGAGATGTGACTTCCATAAGAAAGCATCAACAATAGTTATTAGAGAGTTGATTAAGAATAAATATGTGGAGTTTGGGAGGGGCCCGATGCTAGTGAAGTAAGGATATATGTGAGTAAAATCACATTTTTCCGATATATTATTTGTTATCATATAATAGTATACGTATGAGTTAGTAATAAAAATATCTATTACAAAAAATGACATAGTTAAGGAAGGAATTTAGTCTGCATATATCATATTGGAAAGCCTGGCGTGCCAGGGAGACAACAATGGACAATGCTATGGGTTCTTCCCTTGGGAGCTATGGATTGCTGCCAGCTTATTTCAAATTGTTAGTGGAGACAAACCCATGGTCAATGGTCAGACGAGATGGAGCCATATGAAATATTTGCACCAAAAACATTAGACACTTAGAGTGTTAGCTCATGCAAAATATGTGAGAAATATGCGGTAACATATATGCTGTAAATGCAAATAGTTCCTGCACTACAAAATGTTAACTCCTAATAGTGTATATGTATGTAAAAATATGTAATGCATTCTAACACTTAAAAACAATAACAATTAAACGTAGCGGATAACTTGCATCATAAAGGACAAGTTGGGATGATAAATGCAGTCAACAAATACAGTCGCCTTACATTCTACACTCTAGTATTCTACAGAAATTATGCAATATTGTACTACTCATCAAGGGACTGCAAATGAGACAGTTGACCCCCAATATGTTTTGATGTAAACACATGAATTAAAGTTACAGGAATATCTACCAGACACATTAAAAAAAAGTAGAAGACCATAAATTTGTGCATATCAACATTGACATGGTACTGAATTACTCCTGAATTTGCTTAAGAAGTAGACATGTAGTGGGAGATTTTTCACATAACCTAAACTTATGTGTAGACAGGAAGATTGAGAAAAAAACCCTTGGAACACGCTGAATAGTCACTTGAAATCTTCCAGATGAATACACCAAATAACCTAGTTGTGCGTATCATGCTTTACTGAGAGACACATCGAACATTGTGCCCTAAGATAAACGAGAACTCTCAGTTACGTTCCCATAAATCCAAATGAAACAAATAATTAGAAAAAAGTAAATGTTGAGCAACCAAAAACAAAAAGCACTCATTAGCCTCTCGCACACACCAAAAATAACTCACTGATCTGCTAACTCGTAAATTTTTTGAGTGTAAATATAGAAATTAGGAAACAAAACTAAGAAATTGCAAAATCAAATAATCCAAAAAAGTGCAATCAATTCCATCAATGGTTACACACATGACCCGGTGTCATGAAATAAAGTGAAGGTGAGTGAACTTTCGTACCTAGTTAGATCTAGGGTTTTGTTGCAACTGTTTGTGTTGTCCGCGCCGAGCGTCGAAGACGGCGGAGAAGTTATGCGGATAATCAGGGGTGCAAAATCAGAACTTGTGGAGGAGAACCGAATATAGTGTGGATGACACTCAGTGAAAAAATTGAAGATGAATAGGTAGAGAACGAGAATGGGGAAGCAGAGGAGACGAATAAGGGAGAGAGAGTGAGTAAATATTTTTATTTTTTTACCAGAAAATGATATTTTAACTTTCAAGAAGTTTTATATTTGGTTTGACATTCTAAAAATTTATCATATCCAACAATAGATATGTGATCTCCTTAGATACTACAATGTAATTAAATATAATTTTATATATATTGAGATTACAGGGAGAAAAGAGTCTAGAAGTTTGGCACTGTTACCTACGGGTGTAGGCTTTATATCAAATCTAATTTACTAAAAGTTTTATGTTATCTAGTGAAAATACTCTAAAAACCATAGGTAATTTTATTTTAAAGTTTATAACACGACCAAAATGAAAGTGTCTTCCGCTTTAATATATAAGATATGTTGTTAATAATGATTGAAGCTCTTACACATACATACATACTAGACCTGGGCATAATAATCGAACCGAAAAATTGAACTGAACCGACCTGAGAATTTTGGTTTGCTTCAGTTCTAGTTCCTAGAATAGAACCGTTTGGTTCTAACTTTTAGGTAACTTCGATTCTTGGTTCGACTTTGGTTTTTTGAAAGAAACTGCTTGGTTCTAAGCTTTAGGTGATTTTGATTCTCAGTTTGGTTCTAATGTTACCAAATAAGAACTATAATTAGTTAGTACTAAAATACTTTAGTTAATTTTGGTTACAGCTAATCATATTTACTTTTGGTATTTGGTTAGTTTTGGTTAGTAACCATTTGGAATCGAACCAATACTATTCGAGACTAATTCGGTTCCATTTTTTAGGAATCATAATCGAACCGAAACCGAATCGAATTTAAGTAGGTACCTATTGGTTACCATATTTCTAAAACAAAAAATTGAAACTAAAATCAAACCGAACCGAAGAACCAAATGCCCATAACTAATACATACTATATCAATATTAGTTGAGAGATTAGAAGATGTATAAAGTGAATTCAAAGTAATAGTCTATTTATAAAGTCAAAAATAATATTGATACAGTGAATTTTGGGCTTTACTTTTGTCCTTAATTTGTAACATGGTCTCTCTCTCACTACCCATAAAAGGCGAAACAAAAATAAAAAAGTGCAACGGCACTTTATGGTCACCTGTTAGACTAGAGGATCCAAGGCACCTATATATGAACATGTAACGAATGTTTATATTTATTTAAACCATAATTCGAGTTTATAAACACAGCCTTTGTTTCAAATATTTGGTTTTACAAACCGTCCCAGCATTCCCTGCCCTACCATTATTTATCCGTTAACAATCTTCGAAATTCACGACATCAAAAAAGTTTGATCAACAAAATTCTATAAATTATGAATATAGAAAACTTACTTCGATCAAACCTTTGCATATTGATTTGGAAACTCTCAATTAAACATGCAACTTACAAAATCTGATTAATATAAGTTATGAAAAACATCAAATTTTGGGTTGACTCGATTAATTAAACATTCTAATAATTCTAAATTGAAATTTTCTCTCAATTCAAAAATCAAATCGAATTAAGCTTAATTTTCACTTTTGTTTCAAAAATGAGCTCAAATTTGCCAATTTGAAATATCAAAGATAACATTTCAAACCAACAAATTTGAACTTATTCTTCAAAGAAAAAATAAAGTCAAGCTTAAGCATTCTTTAAAATAAAAATAAAACATGATTCGAATTTCTAAAAGTCGATTTGACATTTGAATTGAAGAAATTTTTCAATTTGGGATTATCGGAATGTTCAATAGGCGGAGTAACCCAAAATTGATGTTTTTTCAATAATTACACTAAATTAGAAGTTTAATTGATCACGTACGGAATTCATAATTTAATCAACTAGATTTTGTAAATTGCATGTTTAATTGTCAGTTTTCCATATTGATTTATTATGATACACTTGATAAAATTTTAATAATTTTTGTTCTCATTCTATTTTAACTTCTCAATATACATAAGTGTGATACTGAAACTCTTTAGAGAATTAACGCTTAAATAAAACATTTTGTTTGTTTTTTCTGTCGCCGGAAAATATTGATGATGTATTCAATAAATTAGTTATGTGATTGTGGGTGCAAAAGGACAAGCACGAAAGCGTTAATAAAGCAAAGTCTTTCCAATACTTTCTCCAAAAGATGAGCCTACAAAAGTTAAAAGTTTATATAAAGAAAATTGTTAACAAAACATTAAAATAAGCATTTGAATGATTTACCAGACAACACCAACAATCGATTTTTGTACTTAAAAAAATTTCACTAAAATAAACTTTCATACACTGTAACCAAAAGGAAACTTTCATACACTGTAACCAAAAGGAAGGATCCAATTTTATTTTATACGATCAAATATAAACTAAGAGTACGGTTTTGTTTATACATAAATGATAGTATATAAGTTAGACCATCTCCAACCATTAGAACTCTTAATGAGATTCTTAACATATTTTTAATATAAATAATGAGTTTAAACATAACTACATTCTTGTATAGGTTTTTATATTTTTGGGTTCCAATGGTAGAACTCCACTTGGGGTTTTTAAAAAAAAGGTGACAAATGACAAAAAAATGAATCATATTCTTTCTAATCTTTATAATATGCAAATGACAAAAAAGGTGATAAAACTATGTTAAAACAATCAATTAAGACAAAGAAATGGTACAAGAGAGAAACCGCATAAGTTTAAACATAACTACATTTCTCTATTTTAGGTGATATAACAAGAGACACAATCAGCATAATCATATGACCATGATCAATTTCTTGTCATTCAGATTGACCTCAAACATTCTTAGGGAAGTGAAAAACACTGGAAAACTCTCAACTCTACACAATCAAAAGAATAAAAGGAAGAAGTCAAATCAAAATTTGGTTCCACATAAGCTAAACGAATAAAAGAAAGAAGTGAATGATAATCGTGCACAGAATATTCCAGATGAGCTAAATACAATTAAATACTAGAAATAAGAATTCTCATGTCAATGAAAACACAGTTGGTAAAGTATATAACGCATAATCTCTTGTCATTCATTCTAGATAACCATAACCCCAATACCAATCAACGTACAGATCTCCAAAAATAAAGCTAAATAGGTAAACTAAAAACAGCACCTAGACAATGCCCATGCTCTACATATATCCACAATTACCTTCACTAGATGCATGTATCCAAGAATAGCAGACAGTTATGAACTATTTTTGTTTCCTAGCTAATCGTACTTGAACAGAAAGCTCTTAGTTCCCACTGTTATCTCTTGAAACAATTGATTCCTCTCCTGTAAAAGCCATTACAACAAAGAAGCACAAACAAGAAGCAAAGTACATCAGAAACAGAAGCAAAATGGAAACTGAAACATACAAGAGAGTTAAAGAACCAGGATCCAAAGAGCAAGAACATAATATGCAGTCGAAGTAGAACCAAGTTAGAAGCAATCAGATTCCTAGTAACTATAATAATAGTTCGTAGAAGCAAGTCAAAAGCAATCAAACATAGTAACTGTAATAATAGTTCATCACTCAAGTTAAAAGCAATCAAATTCCTAGTTTTTTACATCCAACAGACTCAAGTTAAAACTGTAATGTTCCAAACATATATAGCAATATCAGTTTAAGATTATATCCGAAAAGATCAAACAAATAAAAAAACTGAAAATGCACAAATCAATGAATCAATCTGCACCAAATTGGAAACCAAAACTCAAGTTCTATCTTGATTCCAAATCCAAATAAAAGCCTATTTTTTCAACAAACCATTCGGATTGGAGAAACCCACAATTCAAAAAAGATTGAATTTTATCTTTGTGTTTCTTAGAGTTGTATCTGGACAATTTTTCACGAACCAAATTCCAACATTCTCCATGAAAATCAACTTCAAATCAGACAAGATAGAGCTTGAAATATTAATCTTCAGATCCAAAAAAACCAGGAGAGAAGTGATTTATGAAACAATTTGGATATTGAATTAAGATCCAAACCTGAAACTCTCGTTATCAAATTGAACACAAGTCTTTGGAATCAAAGATCAGAAAGAAAAAAAAGACTGGAGGACAGAACAAAGAAGTCGAAGACTCAGAGAAAGAAAAGAATTCAACAAAAACCATTTCTCGAATAACAAACTGACACGTCATCGTCTCTTAACGTTTCTAAAACTCTTGGTTAAGAAACAGTTCTTAACTTTTACAGCAATTTTGATTTATTTTAGTTCTATTAAATACTAAGAAACTCAGCTAAGAGCCTTCTATTTAAGGTGCTCTAAGCCTGCAAAAATTAGTAGTGATATTATACCCAATATATAATCTTTCAACATTTATATAAATCAACTGAAATATATATTGTTCAGACGATCATAGCAATCTGAATGTCTGAATCTAGCGTATTGTCACTTTTTGGGGTCAAAGATATGTGACCTCTGTTTGCATCTGATATTGACTGTCAGAAAAATATAATCATTAATGTCACAGAACCAAATCTTTTGCCGCCCTACTCACATTTCATATCTTTTTCATTAATTTATCTTTCTTATATAAATCAAAAACTGAGTACATTTATCGAGATCAATCGCAACCAAACAAATGTTGCAAAGGCGAAGCATGTGAAAACATAACAGATGGATAAATAACCTTGATTTATATACTATATATGAATACAAAGGCATTTTCCGACAATAAGACGAGAATATTATTCTCCCGGAATATTCTTTCTCATAGAAATATGAAACACTCTAAAGAAACCAGAGGGTTCTCAAACGAGTCGTTAGGGGCAGATTTGTCATTATTCCCAACGGAACCTGGCCACTGATGATGATGATAACGACAATCTTGCTCCGACCCGTTCTTATTCGGATCAATTCTGACCCGACCCGGAGACTGACTTTTTCTCCTCAGTGCTCCACCACTTTCCGTACGATTCTGACTCCGCGTTGGTCCCATCATGAGGGACCTGTTAATCGCCGGTGACCTTGGCCTCCTCTCGGATCTTTCAGTCGGGTCTCTTTTACCCGTAGCCAACTGTACCAGCTTCACCGAGCCTTCAGCTTCGGTGTTTCTCTTAAGGGGAGACATATCAGTTCTCCGGGTTGGAGGATAACTACCCATGACCTGGTTCCGACATTTCGCCGGAGATCTCTGTCTCACTCTCTGTGTTTTCATCTTCTTCACTTCTTCCTCGTCGAACCCACTTACGATCGAAAGCAAACTCTCGCTCAAACTACAAAGTTCCGAAACCTCGGATCCTTTTTCTGGTTCAACTAAACCGGGCTTGGTCAAAACCGGGTTTGGAGAAACATCGACAACAATTCCGGGTTTCTTCTCCTCCTCGTCTTCCGGACTCTTTGTCATCTCCGTTGCGAAATTGTCATTCGAGGAAGTGAGCAATGTTGTTTCGGACAAGACTTCTTTTACTACTGTCTTTTCCTCAACAACAGATAGAGAAGGTGAGATGTTGTCAGCTGAAACAGGCTCATCTTTCTTGTCGGCGGTGGCGGAGCTGACGCAACAACCCATAACAGAAAATGACGTCGTTTGAATCGGAGAAAGTGAGTCTTTTTGGTGTTGTGTGAATGTGAAAGTGAGAGGCTTTTGGGTATATATTGACAATATTTTGGATTACTCCACTTGAGTAAAAGTAGTAATGTTTACTGACCAAAATAATTTATAACATCAAAATCTAGCTTAATCAGTATCAATCTAGCCACCTGTAAAGTATAAACTACTCCAACTTTTTTATTATTTAAAGGGAGAGTTACTTAAATAGCACACATGTTGATAAAAATGACTAGATCGATATAAATTAATTTTTAATTACTATTATGTTTTCCATACCCAAAGTACCCTTATAAGCATTTGATAACAAAAACGTAATTACAAGAATGCCATTATTATTTTTTTCCACGTCAGCAAAAAATCCTACGTGGCAACAAAACTGCCTACGTGTATTAATGAAATTCGGCCTGAGATTTTTTCGGTGTAGTTATGGCTGAGTTACATGCATGCTGAAGGCTGAGTTAAAAAAATCACCTGATTTATGATTTGGTAGGCTGATTTTACCAGTTAAATCAGCTGAATGTACTAGCTGACTTACATAACCCTCAGCTCATTTATGAAATTTTGGCTGATTTATGTACATTAGACATGGCTGACTTTAACTCCAACGACTGATTTACGAAAACTTTGGCTGACTTTTTTTTATGATGCGGCTGACTTAATTTTTAGAATGACTGAATTATCAACATTCGGCTGATTTATGTGGCTGATTACGGCTGAGTTAGTTGATCTTTTGATGGCTGACTTATAGTAAACCAGCCATAACGAGGCTGATTTACTAATAGGTCAGCTTTTACTGGCTGAGTTACTAATTTATAAATAATTACTGTAATAGTATGTGTGACAACTGGTTTATATTATATCACAGCTGACTTATTGTTTTCAACTGACTTAATTTGTTTAACGGCTGGTTTAAAAAACTTCTGAAATTACTGAAATAGTTTTTATAGTTACGACTAACTTATCAATGTCTTTGGTGGCAGATTTACTTAGGCGGACTTATGATTTCCTTTAGTGGCATGGTTCCATGTCAGCAAACATGAGCTCCACATCGACTCGTAGACATCGCATATTTAGGTTAACAGTCAGCCGTCTCCAACCTTCTGGTTCATCCAATTTTACATCTCGCCCTCTATTTCATCTCAGTTTGGCGATCTGTATTTCAATGGATTCCGTAATTATTTTTTCAGGGAAATGGGTTAAAAAGGATCGATATACATTTAATCCCAATTGTAGAGGTTGCATAGTTCTACAAGTTCGAGAACAAACAACCTACAACAATCTTGAGAAGATGATAATGGAGGATTATGGGCTGGATTCTAGAAAGTGTCAAATAAAGCTGAGCTATATGTTCTCCTCTAAAACATTGAAAAAATTGTCTCAAGATACACCCCCGGTTTTTGTCTGTGACACTCGTCAGTTGCAAAGCTTTCGTGGATTGAAAAAAATCAAGAGTTGCGTCATTGTATGGAGGTTACAG
>OVBA01003062.1:0-30167 GCA_900406435.1 Lepidium aucheri | reverse complement strand
ATATATATATATATATATATATATTTAAGAGACACATTTGTTCTCTACCGATAATGATGGTCTAACAATATATTTGCATCCTACACAAAATTTAAATGGGTTGACAAGGATTCCGGATGGAAATCACTTGGATAGAAATCTCACGTGCAAGACTTTAAAATCGTCACGGTCAATTTGTTGATTAACTCTCTCGATCAATAGATAGGTTGATTGACTCCTCTCAATCGAAAGATGAACTAGTTGAATTTCACAAAAATTATAATCCTTGAACAAAGAGGCTAGTAAATCTCTCACAAAACTCAATTGACCATATACTCAAGACAAATTTGAAAAGAAAACACTTTTGATTATTATAACTTCTATATTGGCTGAAAAATACAAAAGAAAGAGATGAGCTTATATAGGCACAATCCTAGGTTCAGTATAACGGTTAAGAAGTGTAAAATAAGCAACAAATGATCAAAATTAAATGGCTAATGGACAAGTAATGTGGGTCGTCGATCTTGGAACCGTGGGAGAAATTTCATGATTGGTCGGATATGGAAAGTCAACCTCATGAAGGATTCACCTAATCCTCTAGGTGCTCGAGCATGGTATGACTTCCTTGGATGCTTCTAAGTGGTTGAAATAGTCTGTTGGACACCAGCCATATGTCTGAAGTTAAGCAAGTGGATCCCGAACTTGCCATAAATAGAACCGAATAAAACCATCTTCTTAATTGGAGCATGCCTAGAGGATTCGAAGGTGGTTTCATGTGTTCTTAGACTTGTTGGAACCATAAAAACCCCAAGAACATCCTCTAAGTGGAACGAAGGTAAGGCCACATCTTACTTAGGCTGTGTAGTTCGATCTTTAGCCTTGGTCACGCAATTGGGTTCATTGCAGATCCATAACGGGCTCTTTTTGGGCTGAACCACCAACTTCTAAAATCCAAAACTAACTCTTTTTGGGCTGATTCAACTTCGATGAGTTAGCTGGTTGAGTCAAAAATCCATAAAATATTGATTTGTAACTTGGTTCTTTTTAGATCAGCTGGAAATCTTGGACGAGTGACTCCATGTTCTGGTTGGAGTCCAAATATGGCAGGTGAAGTCCTCTTTGTGTCTTCATGGGGCAGGGCTGGACTGTGATTATTGTAAGATCTTCAAGGGCCTCTAGACTATTTGAAATATTCATAGAATGCTAATTCAAGTCTTTTTGGTTAGATTGCTTTTCGTCTCGACCTTCTCGGATTGCATCATCTTCTGATAGATCATTAAAGTCGAGGAGCCCATCATTTCCTCCCCCTTCCAGAAGTTTTGTCCTCAAAACTTGTTTACCTGCACATAGAGAAGGCAATTTAGGTTCAGTTTGATATAGAGGGTTTAGAAGCTTACTTATACACTCAGAATTTTAATCCTAAAGACTACTGCAAGTGCACAACAATTCGAAATTGTTCTTCTAGTTTTGACCTCCACCAGAATTCTACACATAAGGCTTCTGATAGTTCTGATTGTTCCACCTCTAACACTGACTTGACACAAACATTTTGTCCTGAAACGATGATCCATATGGCATTGTCTGAGTCAAAAAATCTAAGTCCTAAGGATTCTCCACATTAGTATTCCTGTAGGATAAATAAGACTGATTCGGCCTTTTTTCTGCCAATTCACATAATTGACCTCTCTCTGATCCTCTGGAAAGTCTCAATTCTCCTGCACATAAGCGAAACGTCGTCACACTGGTGAATGCCTCTCTGGCTGGATTGGCTTGCTTTGGTTAGTATATCTGGCTTCTCAGTAAGCTCATTGTTTTCTGTAACTTCACACTACTACCCCTCGAATTTGTTCATACTATGGAAAATGATTACCAGAACTTGCAGGTAACTTCTCAATGAGGGTAAAACCCTCCTCTCTGGATTTTGTCATGAGATCTCCATTACCAGCTGCGTTCAGGGAGTTCTTGTAATCCCACATAGAAGATGTACAACACCTGCTCATCGGTATACCTGTGGTGTAGACAGTCTCTCTATTACTCCCTAAATCTCTCTCAAGCTTCATTGAAAGAGTCACCAGAACGTTGCTGAAAAGTAGTGATCTTATTCCTCAATGCAGTAATCTTGGACTTAGTGTAAAACTAGTCTAGAAAGGAACTTCTGATCGCTTTTCAAGTAGTGACTGATCCTGTAGGAAGCAACATCAACCATTGAGATGCCTTGTCAGGCAGAGAGTGATGGTAGAGCTTGCGCTTCACATAGTCTGTAGGATTGCACTATCGATTACTCAAATTTAATTCAAGCTATGACATAGCTAACAACTTAAGACGGATAATAGTTATACAAATCAATAATAAAAGGATCAGTCATCGGGAATTCATCAGGAAATAAGGAATCAAATCAAGAAATTATTCAGAACACGCATTCAACCAACTCTTGACTTAGACATAAAATATAGCAAACCCACTGTCATGGCGTCAACTACTATATCTAGCAACCTAGAGTCCTAAACTGTCGTTTGGTCCTAGAGATCTAAATACGCATTACCAAATTGGTCTCATAGGTCCACGATTAGTCTTAACATTATTTTTCATTGGTTAAGGACTAATTGCTCATCTAAGCTAATTCAGGTATTTAACAAGCACTTTTGGCGAGTTAAACAACCTAAGATCGTAAACTAGGTGATCAAGCTGATCTAAGCATTACACATATCAATAGACAAAGAACACATAAGATCTGGCCCTATTTGTTCTTAATTTATTGAATCCTTAATTCCCAAGAAAACCATAAACATGATTGATAAACTACTCGGACATAATTACAACAAACAAAGCAAAAGATATGAAAGAAAACATAATTCAATTGCAAATAAAAGTAAGAGGGTTCAGAATTCTTCTCTAATGTTACAGAGGATGATTTGTCTCCCAAAAGTTTACAATCAAAAAGAAAACAAAAGCGCCTCTCAAAAAGTATCGGTCCCCTCCAAACTAATGATAAACCTAACTTATAATAACCAAAATGCCTCTTGGTACAAAATAAATTAAACCAAAATGGAAAAGAAATATCAGGATTTTTCTCACGCAGGCTAATAGATCGGTCGATCCAGATGCAGATTGATTGATCTATAATAAAATGGTCAATCCTGATCTTCGCTGGTCATTCCTCGGATCAAGCGCATAAGTCTTCCAGATGTTGGGATCGATCAATCCAGAGGTAGCCGGTCAATCCAACGGTCGTGCGCAACTTCTGGTATCATGGAGATCGATCAATCCAAAAGTAGCTCGTCGATCCAAAGGTCGTGTGCAGCTTCTGATATCATGGAGATCGATCAATCTAGGAGAAGACCGATCGATCCTGATCTCTCAAAACACCAGAAATATTCCTTTTTGCTTCAATCCATGCATTGAGTGCTTTTTTCCAATCTAACTTTTTTGTACCTAAAAAGACTCTAAAAGTCTAACAAAGGCTCGAAAAATGTGATACATCACTTATCTCCTAAGTATTCTTTTGTGGCTTGGATTTAGGCTTGTTGTTTTGCTAAGCGGCTCTTCTTTGATTAGCAATGAATTTAGAAAGCTTTTCGAAGGCTTGATGTTGGTTTCCTTGATATGAGGATCTCCTTGTACTCTTGATGTTTAATGGCCTTCTTGGAAGTGTCTTCATGGTTCATTTGTGGCCTTTCTCCACTTGTATTATTTTCCATGTATTCTCCTTGGACAAACACTTGTTGATGATTATAAGGTGGTTCTTCTTTTATTAGCAAAGTGTCTTCAGTATGTTCTGCCTCATTTGTAGCTTCTGGACCTGTCTCAACATCCTTTGCTAAAGACAAGTGCATCATAACAGAATTAGAAGATTTTTAACCGAAATTATCTAGACTACTACTAAATTTAGGTGAATCTGTTTTCAGCTCTAGTGTTGGGGTTTTAGCCTCTTGTCTGATTGGCCATTTCAAAACAAAACGACCTCTCTTGTGACACCTATAACACACTATGTCTTCTGAATTTGAAGGTTAGAAGACTTACATTGCTCTTTGTCTTTGTGGGGCTCAACCAATGACTTTTCACTTAGCTTTTAAGCTACCGTTGGTGGAGTTGGATATGGTTGCACTTCTTTGATCTTAGATGGTTCCTTAGCCTCTTTGTTTTCGTTCTTTCTTAAGAGATTCAATGGCATGATCAATGCCTTATAGAGTTTTCATCAAATCTTTGGAAGTACTCACCTTGGCACAAGTCAAATATGAATCAAGACTTAGGTGTTGTTGCTCTTGAGCCAAGTTCTTTTGTGTTGGACAGAACCTGCCAGTGTTTTCCTGTATCTCACACCTATAACACATTAGTATTAAGGAAGTTTTGGAGAAATAATACCTTAGATAGTAGGCTTTGTTTTACTCATTGATGTTGACATCGTGTGTGCTTCACCAAGGATCATGGAGTCGTCTTTGAGTAGCTTCTTGGAGGGAATTGGCATGTGACATATTGCTCATGAAGAAGCCATTTGAGATTGCCCCAAGTGTACTTTGGTTCTTTATAATATGCACACCACTTTTTTCTTGTTTTCACCATGAATGTGATTTTCCCTGAATAGATAAGGACATCTTTTCCTTCTCAAGGGTCTTGTGTCGCCAAAAAAAATCCTCCATATCGTCTTCCCACTATAGATAATCTCTTTTTCTTGAAAAAAGATGGAAGATTAGGGACATGGTGATAATATCTATGACTTACTTTGATAGGTGGTTTAGGATGCATTATGTGGTTGGTATATGCACTCTATGTGCTAAAACTACATGATTGTAGAGTTTCACATCGTGCCTAGGAGGATTCTTGTAGTGAGGAACTGAATTCATATTTTATCGTTACACCATTGCTTGGTTTGGTACTTTTCGTGTATCTTTGATGATGGACTAGTGGCTCATGTGTAAGCTCTCCTCCAACACGCTTCTCTTCATATTCATACTCATATTTATCCTCAAGCCTATGATCTTCACGTCTTTTATGGTTGTTGTTCACGGATTGTTTTAGTAAAGTGAAACTTATTCTCATTAATCCAAAATTGACTTTATAGTGAGTTTATATACAAGTATATAAGGCTTAAACCAAATACATAAACCGGAAATCAATTGGCTATTTACATGAAGTATATACATACTCTAATAGTCCCCCTCAATATGGGACAAAAATGTTGAGAAGACCCATCTTGCCTATCAGCTTCTTGAAAGGAGCAGTATATAACGGTTTAGTGAATGGGTCTGCAAGTTGTAACTCAGATTTGACATGAAGTAATTGACACAAACCAGCAGATAACCGTTCTCGAATGCTATGACAATCAGAATTGATATGTTTGGTGCGTTCATGAAATCTTGGGTTATTTGCTATGTGTATAGTTGTTGTATTGTCACATAAGAAAAAATATGGTTTGGTTAGTGAGATGTGTAGTTCTTGGAAGAAATGTGTGAACCATACCAGCTCATCTAATGCTAGAGAGATGCTCCGATATTCTGCCGCTGCAGATGATATAGAGACCACTTGTTGTTTCTTAGACTTCCATGGAATGAGTGAATCACCAATGAAAGCACAATAATCTGTCGTGGATCTTCGAGTGTCTAAGCAAGAAGCCCAATCTGCATCTGCGAAAACTCATAATTCTAAGTTTGATTTCGCAGAATATAACAGACCTTGGCCTATAGTGCCTTTGATGTAGCGCAGAATCTTGTATACAGCTTCTAAATATGTCTTTCAAGGAGCAGAGGAGAATTGGCTGAGCTTGTTGACCGAGTAAGTAATGTCTGGCCTAGTAATCTACAGATACATGAGCTTGCCAATCAATTTTCGATAAACTGCAACATCCACAATATCTCCACCACTGTCCATTGAGAGTTTGATACTAGGATCCATGGGTACATTAGCAGGTTTGCATCCAAGAAGTCTTGTTTCATCCAATAGATCTAAAGCATACTTGTGTTGGCATAGGTGAATACCATCAGTGGATCTTTCAATTTCCAGACCCAAAAAATACTTCAAAGCTCCTAAATCTCGAAGTTTAAAGTGAGATTTGAGTTGAATTTTTAAAGTGGAGACAGCATCATCGTTATTGCTAGCTATGAGGATGTCATCCACATAAACTAACACACAAAGAAACACAGTATTTGTACTCTTAAAGAAGCAAGTGTGATCACAGTGAGATTTCTCAAAGCCCAAGAAGAATAAAGTAGAGAATTTGAGAAACCATTGTCGACTTGCTTGTTTTAGACCATATAACGATTTCTTGAGTTTACAAACTGTATTTGGTGGCAGGTTGTCCCCCTTTCGAGAAGCATATCCTTGTGGAATTTCCATGTATATTTCTTCATCAAGATCACCATTAAGGAATGCATTGGAGATATCCAACTGTGTAAGAGACCAACTAAATATAGCAGCCAAACCAAGAATAAATTTGACAAAAGTTAGTTTAGCCACATGTGAGAAAGTGTCATTGTAATATAAACCTTCAAGTTGAGTGTAACATTTGGTGACAATTCTAGCCCTGTATCTCTCAATAGTGCCATCAGCATTATATTTGATTATAAAAATCCATTTACAGCCAATGCAAGTCTTACCCTCGGGCAGTGAACATATAATCCATGTACCTGTATCCTCAAGAGAGTCAAACTCAACACCCGTAGCATCATACCACACTTGTAGTTTATGAGCCTCAGCATAAGTTTTGGGTTCTTTAGTTTTGTATATGCAAGCCAAGAATGAAATATAAGGAGCAAAAACCTTATCATAAGAAATGAATTTAGCAATTTCATGAGGAGTTGAAGACATTACTGAATTACAGTAATAATCTCAAAGATAAGCAGGAGTTTTTGACTCTTTATGTTTGATGCGAACAGAAGGTTCACCATCAGTGGCCACGAGCTCAACAGATTGTGGAGGCTTGGGAGAAGGCAATGTGACATAAGGTACATTGACAGGAACATTAGTGGAGATAGAGAGTTCTTGAGTCAGATAAGGAAAGAATTCATATTGTCTGTTCTCTAAATCTGATCCAAGAAAGGGAAAAAGCTGCTCGTGGAAAACAACATGTCTAGAAATAAAGAGTTCACGGGTTTCTAAATCAAGGAGTTTGAATCCCTTATAACCAGCAGGATAACCCATGAAAGCACAAGCTCTAGCTCTAGGAGAAAATTTATGTCTGCCCTTGACTGAGGTGGAAGCATTACAAAGACAACCAAACACTCTAAGAAGAGAATAATCTGGAATTTTCCTAGTTAAAACTTCAAAAGAGTTTTATTCTCCAAGAAAGGTGCTGGTAAACGATTAATAAGATGCACAGTAGTTAAAATACAGTCACTCCAATATATGAGAGGAATATGAGACTGGAAGAGAAGGGATCTAGCAACATTTAGGATATGTTGATGCTTTCTTTCAACCATAGAATTTTGTTGTGGTGTTTCAGGACAAGAGTGAAAAGAAACAATCCCTTTTGATTTATAAAGCTGAGTGAAACTGGGTTCTTGTGCCTTGTCAGATTAACCCCTTTAATCTTAGTCTCAAACTGAGTTTCTACCATGTTAACAAAGGAGGGGAAAACCTCTAGAACATCTGATTTATTGCGAAGAAGATAAACCCATGTGGACCTAGAATGATCATCTACTATGGTTAGGAAATAACGATAACCATCATAAGTAGTAGTTGAAAAAGGTCCCCATGTGTCAATGTGTATAAGATCAAAAGGTTTGACACTTTTATTGTTATGAGACACAAAAGGAATGTATTTTTGTTTTGAAAGATGACAAACCTTATAATGAAAATCAGAATTATTCTTTTGTTTCCAGAAAGATAACATGGAAGATAATGACTCTAGTTTAGAGAGAGATGGATGACCAAGTCTACTATGCCATATTTTTGGACTAGACATAGCAGCTCTAGCAGAAACAATGGGAGACTTGTCATGAACCGCTACAGAATCCATATCCAGAATATAAAGGTTTCTGACTGCTCTATCCATTCCAATCATTGACCCCAGTGTATGATCCTGAATAAAACAAGAATTATGGTCAAAAATGGCTCGATATCCTTATGACTTTGTCATACAACTGACACTTAGGAGATGAAATTTGAATTGAGTTATATAAAGGGCATTCTCAAGTACTAAAGATCTAGCCAAGGAAACAGTTCCTATACCAACAATAGCAACAAGAACTCCATTAAGAAGAGTAACAGTATTATTCTCAAGATGAGTGAATGAAGAAAAAGAATTTCGAGAGTGGCAAATGTGATGAGATGCACCACTGTCTATTATCCAAGTATCCAAGGCAGTGATATTGGTTCCAACAAAGCAGACATAAGGCCTATCAATTCCGGTAAAAGAACAAAGGATAGAGGGAGAAAAGTTACTAGAAATTGGGCAAAGGGAAGAAGAAGCAAGGTCTGGAAATACTGAGACTGCATGAGCTTCAGATGTAGGTGTAACACTAGGTTGCTGAAGTTTGGAACTCAGAAAGGATACGAGTTGTTGTATCTGATCTGGAGACAGAGAATTTTCTATGTTCTGATCAACATCTTCAACAGTATCACTCACCATGTTTGCAGTCATTGATTGTGAAGAAGATTTGTTGGACTTCTGTTTTGATTTGAAAGAGTCTGGATAACCATGCTTTTTGTAGCATCTTTCTTCAACATGTCCTACACCCTCACAATATGTGCAAACAGGTTTATTCTTCTTCTGTTTATTCCATGTATCTGCTCCAATAGAATTCTGACTTTTCTGACTTAGAGTAACTTGAAAAGCAGTAGCAGATTCTACAGTGGACATAAGTCGTGCAGATCGCTGACTGTCATTATTGTCTAGCAGATTGTAGACTTCAGATAGAGTTGGCAAATTCTTTTTCATCAAAATCTGACTTCTTACCACATCATAATTATCATTCAATCCCATCAGGAAATCAATCACGCGGTCTACTTCACGTTCAGCTAACAGAGATTCAACACTGCAAACTGGAGTCTGAAAACTAGACTATTCTTCCCATAGAGACTAAATCTGAGTGTGATAAGATGCTAAATCAAGTTGGCCTTGTCTGAGGGAATGTATCTGTTGCCGAATCTTATACAAATGAGGCAGATTAGATTTATGAAAGCGAGTGTGAAGATCCTTCCATATATCAACTGTTGTTTTATTCTAAGTGCTCAAATAGATTTTCTTCGACACACTATTCAGAAGCCATGACTTCACCATGCTATTACAACGGTTCCAGATCTTGTAATACAAATCAGATTCATCAGGCTTATGTATCGATCCATCAATAAATCCGAGTTAGTTTTTTGCTTCTATACTAGTCAACACTGGAACAGACCAAGTGTTATAGTTTGTTCCATCAAGTTGTTCAGCTGTGAGAATCAAACCTGGATTATCGCCGCTTTGCAGATAGTAAGGACTGTGAGTGTTATCAGGAGAATCGAATAACAGAGAAACCGGAAACGAAGACTTAAGGCAGAGATTGCTGAATATCAACTCGATTTGATGCTCAAGAACCTTGTTGAGGTGAGATTGAACCAGAATTCTTGTCATGAGGCTTCGATTGAAGCATCTCCGAAGGATCTGGTGTGTAGCTTCTTTGATTTCCTTTTCCTCATTTTTCCATAGTGTGAGAGAAGTTAGCTTAAAATAAAGCTAAAGAACACCGGAAAAGATGAAAGAGGAGGACGAAGAGAAGAGAAGAGACAAGCCAAAAAATCTCCTGCGAAGTATGTGAGCTCCAACAAAAAAGACGATCACGGAAAAAAAAGTTGCAAAAGTTAGTTAGAGAACAAGCTTTTTGGCTCTGATACCATTTTAGTAAAGTGAAATTTATTCTCATTAATCCAAAATTGACTGTACACTTGAGTTTATATACAAGTATATAAGTCTTAAACCAAATACATAAACTGGAAATCAATTGGCTATTTACATGAAGTATATACATACTCTAATAGATTGTTATTCTTATAGGCTCATATTGGACTCATTGAAGTATAACTCTACTTTTTCCATGTAGTAGGCCATGTAAGTACTTGCAAAAATCAAAGATAAAGAAATCAAATTTGTGAAAATACAAGACAAAACAAGAACAAAATATTTTTATTTTATTTCAATTTAAAAATAGGAAACAATCAAAAGAGCAAAAAAAATAGAATTTGTTTTTGGTTTCCTTTAAACAAATAGAATAGAGAACAACCTCTAAAATTCAAAGCAACAATTTTTATGGGTTTTCTGGGTTTTAAGCTAACAAGAACAAAAAGAACTGGATTTTTATGAGTTTCTATGGATTTTATAAAATTGAACAAAAACATATGGAAATCAAATTTTCATGGGTTTTTCAGTTTATAAGAAAGCAAATACAAAACAGAAACAAATAACAAATAACAAAGTAAAAGAACAAAATAACCTCGATAGATAGGAGTTTTAGCTTTGATTATAGCTGATAAGGACCCCGGAGGAAGATCATTCGAATAGGAATTTCACGTGCGAGACTTTGGAATCCTCACAATAGATTTGTTGATTGACTCTCTCAATCAATGGATAGATTGATCGGCTCTCCCAATCGAAGGATGAACTAGTGATTTGAATAAAAGACTCTATTCCTTGAACAAATAGGTTAGTAAATCTCTCACAATACTCAATTGATCATATAATCAAGAAAAACTTGAGAAGAAAACATTATTAATTATTTTAATTTCTATATTGGTCGAAAATTACAAAAGAAAGAGATGAGCTTATATAGGCTCGATCCTAGGTAACAATCAGGAAGTATAAATGTGCAAGAAATAACGCAGAATTAAATGGCCAATGGAAAAATAATGAGAGCCGCCGATCTTGGAATTATTGGAGAGATTTGATGATCAGCCAGATATGGAAAATCAACCTCATGAAAGATTCACCTAATCTTGTAGGTGTTGAAGCCTCGTATGACTTCCTTCGATGCTTTTAAGTGGTTGAAATAGTCTCCTACTCGCTACAAAAAAGTCTAAAGTCCTTTAAAGCAAGTGGATCCCAAACTTACCTTAGACGGAACCGAATTAAACCATCTTCTTAATTGAAGCGTATCTAGAGGTCGAAGGTGGTTTCATGCGTTCTTGGGATTTCTAGAACCATAAAAGACCCAAGAACATTTTCCAAATGGTCTGAAGGTAAGGCCACATCTTACTTGGACTTGTCGCACAATTAGGATAATTGCAGATCCACCAACTTCTAAAATTCATAACTTTTAGTTCCAGACTTCTTTAAAGCTGATTCAACTTTTTGGAGTTAGCTGGTTAAATCAAGAATACATAAAATATTGATTTGTATCCTGGTTCATTCTGGATTGGCTGGATATCTTTGAAGAGTGACTGCATGTCCTGGTTGGAGTCTAAATATGGCAAGTGAATTCCTTTTTGTGTCTTCGTGTGCCAGGACTAGACTATGATTTTTGTAAGCTCTTCAACGGCCTCTAGATTGTTTGAAGTCTTCATAGAATGCTAAGCCAAATCTTTTTGGTTAGATTATCTTCTCGTCTCGACCTTCTCAGATTGCAATTGTCTTCGGATAGATTATGGCGGTAGAGGAGTCTATCATGTGTGCTCACTATTGCGTATCACCTAGAATATTTAGAAAATGTCAAATTTTTCTAACCATATAAGTGAAATATTAAATTATAAGACTCCTCTTATTCGCAACTTAAATATGCACTTTTAAACAACAAATATATATTGACGAAAGAAAACAAAAAAAAACGATTTGTTTTTATTATTATATAAATTTGGTACAAATTTAAACAAATTTGAATGTATGTTAAAATTACGTATATTATGCACATGTTAGATTATCTCCATGTCAGCCATATAAAGACTCTCAAGCAATCACATATCAGAGTCTCCTGAAGCAAGCTAAAGAGGACAAATGGATATATTACTCTTATTTGAAGATGAGAAACCAATTGTACTCCTACATAATCTATTATACTCTTCTTACTCTCTTCAATATATCGATCCCATTTTTTACCCTCTGGACCCACTTTTTAAAAAAAAATCAACTAAATAAAAATAGTAAATTTGTTGGTTTGAATTAAATGAAACTTACCAACCAATGTACCAATAATATCAAACCATTCAAACCATTCAACCATCGGACCATCCCATCCATCATCTTCGTTGCGACAATATTGTTGTCGGCAAATCCACCGCTGTTTTGTGAAGCCTTCGTTGGGACATTGTCGTGGGTTCATTCACTTCCATTCCGAGAATCCTCCATAGCCGGCGTACTTGTTTTCATCGCCGGCATTGTTTCACGACGGTGAGATCCAATCCCTAACGTTAACATGACGTGTACAGACGTGCTCTCTCTTCCATTTCGTGACGTCTTCAACTCACGTCTTCAGCTCAGCTCTCCCTTTCTTCCATTTTCTCAGCTAAGCTCTCCCTTTCTTCACCGCAGCTCTCCCTTTCTTCAGTTGAGCTCTCCATTTCTTCAGATTAGGTAAAAGCTTAGCTTATACGGTAATGATAATTTAGATACTTGTGATATGAATCATGTCCGAGTGTTAGATGAATGTTAAAATTGGTATGAATTTTTTACATATTCAATGATAAAAATGGTTGTTCATTTTGACTATGGAGGGAATTATTTTGATACCAAAGATGGATGTCGATGGAATTCAAAAGGTGCTAGTAATTACGTCGTAACATTTAGGACACCATCTGTAGATGATATAACGTACTCTGTATTTGAGGATAAGATTCAGAAGAAGATTGGTATTGATAGAGGGAAAAAGATAAAGTTGAGCTATATTCCATTGGCAGCGGAAGCAAAACAACAATCATACATTTATTACGATGACGATGTTGAATGTTATCTATGGAGTGTGGATGTCGGTCAATTAAGAAGCTTTTTGCATGTTGAAGATGATTTGTGTTGTGAGGGGATCCGTAGTGAGGAAGGTTTAAGAGGCGAGCCGGAAAGCTTAAATGGCTTTAATTATGATATCGATATGGTTTCAAATGCAAGAGAGATGAACATGACTAATCTATATGATGTAGAGATTGATCGTGAAGATCAATTAGATTTTGTTGGTATTGGAAATGCGATGAACAATGTTAATGATGAGTTCGTTTTACAGAATGTCAACATGGAGGATGATGGTATTGGACGAGAAATTGAATGCGTTGATATGTCTTGAGATGGAGAAGTCTTGGAATATCGAAATCAGTTAGTAGAAGAGTGGAAAGATGGGATTGGTTTGGAAATAGGTCAAGAATTTACATGCAAAAAACAAGTGCAAGATTTAGTGTGTAGAGCGTCACATAAATGGTGTTTTGAGTACAAAATATTGAACTCCGATATTTTTCGCTATGTAGTGCGATGTGGTGAAAAAGGTTGCAATTGGTACTTAAGAGTGTCACGGCCACCAAAAAGCAATGGGAGTTGGGCAGTAAAAAAATATCAAGAAATGCATTTTGGCTCTCAGGTATCGGCGAGTACAAGAAATGCTAAATGGAAAGGATCAAAATATGTAGTTGCGTCAATTGTGGAAGAGGATTTTCCAGGTCGATTAAACACTCCTTCGGCGAAATCTCTTGTGTGGGTTGTGCAAACAAAGGTTGGAATGAAAGTGTCATATAGCACTGCTCTAAGAGGGAAAAAAACAAGCAGCAAATTTTGTACGTGATAATCCCGAGGAAAGTTTCAAGACATTACCAGCGTATTTGTATATATTGAAGTAAAAGAATAGTGGCACGGTTACGAGATATGAGGTAGACGAAGAAAATCGATTTAAGTATCTATTCATTGCATTGGGAGCTTGTATCGAGGAGTTTAAGGGTATGCGAAAAGTGTTAAGTGTGGATGCAACTCACCCTTAGCGCTGTGTATGGCGGTGCATTACCCGATTTCATTTGGTATTGCTGATGGAGAGAAAGATGCAAGCTGGAACTGGTTTTTCACTATGCTGAAAACTGCAATTCTCGGATGATTCGGAATTGGTTTTCCTTAGTGACAAAAATCTGAACCTCATCAAGGCAATCAGGGAATTGTATCAGCAATCTTTTCACGGGTATTATATATATCATTTATCTATGAATGTTAGGTCAAGGACAACAAACGTCCATATAGATATTGTTGCACAGAAATTCAGAGAGTTGGCTCAGATTTATACACAGGCAGAATTCGAGCGGGTGTATGAGGAATTTTGTACTAGATATCCAAAAGTGGCGGAGTACTTGAAGAGTAGTGTAGACGTATCAAAATGGGCTCAGGGTCACTTTCCCGGTATAAGATACAATATAGGAACTACAAATTGTGCGGAATCGTTGAATAATGTTTTTAAGGAAGCAAGGAAGTATTCTATACAACTCATGCTTGACACGATTCTTGATAAAATGGGAGAGTGGTATAACAAACATCATATGGAGGCTTCTGTAGGAGTTGGCACACGGCACTTGGTTCCCTTTGTGGAGAATAAATTGCATCGCAGTTGTGAAGTAGCGACACGCTTGACTGTGCGGAAACTTAATATTTTTGAGCGTGAGTACAATGTTATCGGACTTGATGGGAAGTCTTATTTGGTGAATTTGCGGACCGGTAGTTGTGATTGCATGTTTTTTAACAAATATAAGTATGCCATAGTCGCACAAAGGATGTACATGAAGAATCCATATAAGACTGAGGATGTTTATCTCTATAACTTATGTTCAAAGTATTATCTTATGGATGTGTGGGCATTAGGGTATACTCGGACAATATATCCGGTTCCGGATAGGTCTCATTGGTGTGGGATCCTGGATAATATTCTCTCATTGTGTGTGTTACCTCCAACATTTGAGAACAAACAAGATCAACGTCAAGAAAACCAATTTCCATCAGAGGGTGAGAGGCGTCGACGGACTTCTAATAGGTCTACATCAGAACTTAATTTGGAGGAGTGTTTTAACATGAGTAACCTGGATGAGTAGTTGTTGTTTTGTGTGTAGTACGCTATAGTTATGCATTTTCTACATGGTTCTGTTTCCCAACTTGAAATACTTGTTTCAAGGCTTGAAAAGTCTCTTTATATAACTGTTATGTTATTATGATATGATTACGAAGTTTTATGTTTGCTTCTGTCTTAGCTCTATAAAACAATGTTGTTACAACTTTGGGTTTTATTAGTTCTTGCAGCATAGCAAAGTCTGGCTCAAAAATAGCAGAAAGCATCAATCAAGTCTGTTGCTCTCTGCAGCTTAAACTTTAGTATGAGCCTAAACATCGGCTATAAGCTTTATGATAGATTGGGCCAAATTTCATAAAAAAGCGGCCCAAATTTCATTACAGTTGGCCCAAATTTCATTAAAATATGGATCGGATCTGAAACACTATCTTCTTCCGGATTCCATCTTTTTCCTTTTTCGAAGAAATCATCCGCTCAAACGGAATCAAACATACAGTCTTTTCATCAAGATTTCTGATGACCACTACTTCTGAAACTTGGTCGGGATCCATTACATCACATCAACGGAAGGGATTCATAACCGGAATTCTGCAGGATTGTCATTGTGGACAACCGGTGGTGCTTAGGACATCTAGATCGAGTAATAACCCTCACCGTCGGTACTACAGGTGTGCATATGCATATGCAAAGAATGTATTTGAAGCTTATTTGGATTGATTTTTGATATTATAAAGTAATTGATAGTTTTTTGTTAAAGTTTTTGTTAAATCTTTTGTTAGCTCGTCGATGACCCCCATATATTCAAATGGGTTGATGAAGCCTTGATTGATGAAGTTCAGAGCTTGAAAGCATTGTGTGCTATTCTTGAGAAAGATGTAAAATGGATTTCATTGTCCAAGGAGGAAGAAGAGAACTAACTGTTTAGCAAAATTGAACGTATAATCGAAATTGAGCTTCTGGAAAAAATGGAGGATTTGAGGAGGCAAGCGAAAAGGGATTTAAAGAGATCTATGGAGCTTATTAGTTTGTGTTTTCTTGTCATTTTTGTTATTGTTAGATTTGTGTAATCTAACTTTAAGTTCCTAATCTGTTGTTGTTTGAATGTTAACTTTTGTTGAAACTATTCCTTTTGTTAAAACTTTGACATTTACTTGGAACCCATTGACTTTTGTTTTGAAAAAATAATTGGTTTAGACTACTTGGAATCCCGTCGACGAAATTGCTTTACAAATTGACGAACTTTGTTTAGAATTAATATCATTAATAGAATTCAATAGAAATGGTTAATAGAGTTCAATAGTAATGGTTAATAGGGTTCAATAGAACATCATTATACTCAACACAATAGAATTCATATCATTAATAGAATTCAATTTCAACAGAAATGGTTAATAGAGTTCAACAGAACATCATTATATTCTACAGAATTTATTGATTACTAACTAAATCATAAACTCTAGTTGATTTGAAATTCAGTAATCTACTATATATGGTTGTATACAAGGTAATCTATGGTGTGCTTATGGGAATACTTCATATGATCTTTATAGATTATCATAAATGTTTATATGTAAATAATTAGTACATATATTCACGTAAGAAGTTATAAACTAACAGATTTCATAAGGTTCAACCAATTTCCATGAATTTAGAGTTGGTTTAACTTATAAAACTTGATTTAAGGGCAATGTATAACTCTTTGAATTTATGCACAACCAAATAACTATTGTATAACTATGGTATAATTATGGCTGAGGAATACACATGTGGCATAACTAACACACACGTGGGATGTACTTTACACTTTACTTTTGTCTCTCTACACTTTACACTTTCCTTTTTTAACCCTTCAAACCAAAACCCAAAATCTTCAAAATATTTCACCAAAATTTCCAAAATTTTCTGCCAATTTCAAAGCAAAAAATTTCGTAAATCTAAAATTGGGTCGTACCTTCTTTGTTATTTAGTTCTTTGAGAATATATTTTATCTCCTCTACTTTCTCTAGTTCTCTAAAATTTCTCTAAAAGTTCTCTAAAAATCATCTAAGCCACCATTAGTAGTGAGGAGAGAGAATAGCCACCGAGAAACGTATTGAAATGATTATGGAAAGCATTCACGGGATTCCTAAGCAATGTCAATGCGGTGGAAAGATAATAAGAAAGACTACAAACAAATCCGTCAAAACATACTTTGTACATAAAGTGTTTGAGGTAATACTATTAAATTTGGTGAATATTTGGTGACAATCTTAGGTTTTCTTTTACATGTTCACATATATATATATATATATGTAGAATGATGGCATGCACAGTCACACACGTTGGGACATTGCTATGGAGGATGAGGTGAAGACTTTACAAGTCATGTCTTCCCAACATTCGGCTCAGATTTTAAATTTGCAGACGGCCATTTCCAATTTAACCAAAGAGGTTGCAGACCTTAAAGATATGATTGTGAGCAACAATGTTACAATAACCAAACTAATTCGAAGGCTGTCTTAACATGGATTAGTTCTTCTTTGATGTTGCTACATATGTTAAGTTGCTTCTATGCTTTTCAGATTTTAGTTGGGATGTTCTTGTTTGGATGTTATTTCAGCCATTCGTTCTCTTGTTACTATGTTTTTCAGATTTTAGTTGGGATGATCTTGTTTGATGTTAATTCAGCCATTTGTGCTCTTGTAACTATGTTTTTCAGATTTTAGTTGGGATGTTCTAGTTTGATGTTAATTCAGCCATTTGTCCTCTTGTTACTATGTTTTCAGATTTTAGTTGGGATGTTCTTGTTTGATGTTAATTCAGCCATTCGTCCATTTGATGTTAATGATTATTTTTCCTAAAATTTGCCTTAAAATTTGGTTTCTCTCTAGATCCGGTTTGAACCTTCCTTAGTATCTTAACAAAAGTTAAATTATAAATTTGAATGGTTTATTTTACGAATGCAAATAACCAGAAAGTTATGTTAATAGATTAACCAGACTTAGTAACTTAGTACCAAAATATACCAAAATGCCAAACCTATGTCTATTTTATCATAGTATGAAATCCACATACCAAAATGACAATCCTAGGACTATAAATCATAGTACCAAAACATCCCAAAATGACAAGGATATCCAAATGACAATCCTATGACTATATAATGATAGTAACAACGACTCAGACCACCATGAACCTACTCCATCTGCTTCTTTGATTGCCTTGTTGTCTTCATATTAAATGGAGGCTTCCTCAACTTCAAAAATGACCTCTTCTTCCTCTTCTTTTGCTCCACTTTTTGTCTCTCTTCTTCATATGTCTCACAAATCCCTTCTACTACTAGTTCTACTTCTTCATCATCATGATCTTCTACTTCTTCTTCCTTTTTAGATTCTCCCTCATTAACTTCTTCCAAATCTTCTTCATTTCCACCACCATCACTAGTCTCTCTTGCCACACCTTCTCCTCTAAAAATCTTTTCCACTTCAATCAATCTATTATTCATACATTCCAATCTATTATTCGTAGATTCAAGTGTGTCATTCATCCTGTTGAACTGAGTTACCATCATCTCTTTCAATTCCACCAAACCAGATACCAAACCAGATGGCTCCGAACCCAAATTCTCCCTCAGATCAAATTGTTCTCCACCTACAGTTTCAGTAACACCTGCTCGGGCCAGTTTATCCTCCTCAAAATTTCTCTTGAAAGAATATTTGCTTGTTTTCTACCACCAACCGCTGAGTCCAAGCATCAACCACATTGTCAAAAACGTCATCTTCTTCTGGAATATCTCTGATAAGATATTCCTCTTCCCTAGTAGCTTGTAAAATGCTTTCAATCACCTGTCAGTAAAACATAATAAATAAGACAACAACTTATAACACAGATCATGGTAAGACAATAAAACACTTATAGTCGTTTCTCCAAGTGCGTCATATATTTCCTGAATGTGATAATCTTTCATTGAACAAGGACCAAACCTGGACTTTCACATTCTTGGGTAGTCACTGCTAGCCTCTTCGACCTTTTCCCTTAAACCCTCCATCAGCGCCGGAATGGCTTCAAAAGGTAACAACTACCCAAAAACATACACAACAATAACAAGTTACAAATTCAACAATAGAATTTCTAAAACCAGATTCCAGAGTATGTAATAAACTAGTATACCTCAAGAGGGATTACAAAAGTCAGGAAATTAGCAGCAGGCTTGGCGGCACCATTGAATAGCTTAAATAAACATTCAACCTCAGCTAGGTTGTTAAAAATGACGGGAACGAAATACAATCATCCAAATTCGTTACCACCTGCCTTAAGAACATGCTCACCATTGCTGCTCCAGTTCCTCTTCTTGCATTCCCTCGGATAACAGACGACAAGAAATATATCACTACCATCTTCAACCTATTTCTTGAATAAGTCCTCATTTGCATAAACTTCTTCTCTACACATTCCTGTGTCACTCTAGTATTCTTGAAATGCCTCTCTACAAACCTCAAATCTCCCATCCTTTGATAATCACTAGGGTATGCGTGACAGTGAAGACCAGATATAAGTGCATGCTCTCTTAAGGAATACCTGATTGGTACCGCATTAACCACAAACCATAATTCTTTCCTCTTCTCTACATGAGCCATCCGCATTAGCATCATCCACATAGCCAATGTCCTATGGTTTGCATCCCTGGGCATGTGTAAGAAATGGCAAAATTGAGGATGATCATAGAACCATCGCTTCTGATGATCATCCAGCATTTTCTCAATATTCTCAACGGTCTCTGTCACATAGCACCGAGTCGCGATCTTTATTGTCTTCGTGTACTCAGTACAAGGTAAGTACATGCTCAGAGGTTCCATCACTCGCGTTCCTCCATCATCTGCGTTCTACAGAATGAATACTGAAACTTAGCAAAAGTCCTTTTCAAAAATTCACACCAGATATAACTACTAGAAACAATGTTATTTGATACAGACAATGACAAATTACCATATACACAAAATAAGAAAGAAACAAAGCATGACTAAATCCAAGCACGGTTTTGAGGAATAGTACATGACGAACGTCCATTTTGATATGTCTCCATTTTCATACGTCTACACTAATGTTCCTCATAATTATACCATAGTTATACCTTCCTGTTTTTATCAGCATGACTAAATTCAATCATACAATTATTATAAACCATGTCAAAGAAACATAAAATGCACCATAAACTAATCAATATTGTATTTCCGGAATGAATTTCCCAAAACATATGCAATCTTAAACAGAAACTGAGAACAACTAAGAACAGATGGAGATGACTTACGCTTGTTGTTGCGTCTTGGCCAACTTCTTCTTCTCTTTGTTGCAGATTTAAGTCTTCTCTCACAGGAGAATCCACTAACTCATCGTCTTCTCTAGGTGGTGGGTTAGACTCGACTACCACCTCTTTGTTTCCATCCTCTCTTGGCGGAGGAGTGTTTCCTTCTTCGAAATCTCTCGCCGGAGATAAATATCCTATATCCTCCACTTGATCCTCCACCCGTGCATCTTCTCCCAGTTCTCTCACCGGCGGAGGATACACTTTATCTGCACCTACACCTTTGTTTTCATTTACCGGAGGTGGAGAGTCGTCATTCTCGCAATCCACGACTTCATCTTCAATCGCCAGAGGTGGAGACTCGAGTTTCTCTGCGTCTTTCTTGTCTCTTGCCGGAGAGCACCATATACTCCAATTTGATACATCCGTAGGCTTCCCACCAGCCCTTTCTCCTACTATCCCTATTCTCGCGGCCATTCGCTTTACCCGAACCATTTTTCTGAAATCGCCGGTGAAATCGCACAGAAGAATCAAGATTATCCGATTTGGGGATGATCCGCGATAATGGCCGATGAAGAAATGATTTAGGGTTTTTGATTTGATCGGCTTGATTAAATTGGATTCCTACCGCTTTCGATTATACCCGATTAATTCCCCAGTTTGTCACAAATTAATAAATTCTTTGGTTTTGGGTCGGTTTTATCAATTATCCAAACAGATCCGAGTAAACCTACAAATACCCTGGTTGGATCAGGTGCATCCGGATAGTTGAAGGGCTAACATCGTAAATTAATGCCTATTTATTTACAAAACGAATTATTTAATTCTCTCATTTTGGAGGAGAGTAAATTAGACAACTTTTTGTCAATCGAGAGCAAATCAGCCATTGATCCAACTAAAGAAGCAAAACTTCTACTTGTTCCAATGTCTTCACTTAACAATTCTATGAGTCATCAGACATACACTGATGATACTGGAAGCACTCAAATGAGGTAACGAGAACAACGAGCTGACAAACTAAACGAATACGAGATAATCAAACGAATTTTTATTGATTAAAGGGTTTTGGTTACAAGAATAGAACGTGAAAACAAAAAGTTTTTAGCCTGATCTCGTCTTGTAGGGCTTTTTTGTGTGTGCTTCTTTCTTTGAACCCCCCCTTTTTTATGTGCTCATGACTCAGATTCGGCTCCTTTTCTTTCGCAAATCACTTCGCTTCCCATAACTACTTTCTTCCTATTCTCTCGCCATTTTCCATGTCTTCCTGCAATCGATCCGCTTTGACTCTTTTTATCTTGACATTGATGGCTTCTCTGCGGTTGGGTTGGCGCTCTCTCGGTTCATTCACTTCATGGTCCTCATGCTTATTGGGCCATTAGCGGGCCAAGCTATGTGAGGCCTGGTATCAACATACACTCGATACACTCATGTTATGCAGATATTCTGTGTAACTGTTTTTGCTTTATAGATCATCATTATAGTGCAAGGTGTCGATAATATAAAGCTCGAATGTTGTATAAAACAAGAGCATTTTACTACCAAAACATTTACTGAGAATGAAATTGCCTTTCTTCATCTTCTTCCTTTGAAGGTTTTCTTTAAGCTTAAATGTTATTAGAGCTATGGCTAGCTCTTCCTCTGTTTCCAACACCTCTGAAGTGTTTTCTCCAACTCCAGTAAACATCTCTTAGTGTGTAACGTTGAAGCTCTCTGCTTGAAATTATTTGTTATGGAAGACCCAATTCGAGTCTTTTCTCTTAGTCAAATGCTCCTTGGCCATGCTGATGGATCTATTTCTAAACCTTCACCAATAGTCACTCTTAAAATTGGTGACTGTATAAGAAGCAACAAATCCTGAATTTGCTCGATGGTTTAGAAATTATCAAACTTGTCAAGCCATGGTTGTTTTGTTCTCTTATTGAAGAAGATGTTTATGTTGTTTATGGTTTTCAAACAGCACTAGAAGTTGGTACACACACTCTCTCTCTCTCTCTCTCTCTCTCTCTCTCTCTCTCTCTCTCTCTCTAAATGCTTTAAAACCTAGAGGTTGTTCAACTTCTCAATGATACCAATGTCTTTTTGGGCATTCGATTGATCTCATGCTGGCTTAGCACCTAACCTGACTTAATTTTCTCATCTTAGGGTTGGAATACATTGGATCAGGTTCTCCCTTCAAGTATAGACTTATTTGTGTGAGTTTGGTTCCTCTCTCTCAACCTTTCAAATAATGTATAGGAAACAGATCTTTACAAGGAACCCAATGGAGAAAGCAAAAGATGATATGATTTCATTCGAAGTAAAGGGGTAGGAAAATTTCTAATGACCCCGTTATTTTTCTTTTAAAGGAATGATCACGTAAAAGTGGAAGCGAGGCTTAGGAAATTTTTTAATGAGGCTATTATTCGCCTACATCTTTGAATTAAATGGAAGAGTAACCGATAGGAAAAATAAAATGATTTGGGAGAAATTGTTGCCAGAATGAGAGTAAAGAGAGGAAAGGAACCAGAAGGAAGATAATCTGTGTCACTAGGTTATGGCTAAAGAAGAACCTATGTGTCATTTGATCGATACTCCCTCGATGAGACCGCACTTAGTATTTGAAGGGGTCAATATGGTGAATTCGGATTTCTTGTCTGGATTATGGAGTTTTTTGGGATTGATGTAAAGTCTAGAGGAAGTACATGGTGGTCTCGATTCTGTCAGGTATGTTGACATGTGGCTTACTGAAGGGAATGTTAATGTGGTGTTCTTAGGACATAAGGAGTTCTCGTGCTATCACACTTCTTCCTCATTCTCGATTTTTATGTTTGCTTGAGGACAAACAAAAAACTAAGTTTGGGGGAGTTGATGAACTACGTTTTTGACATGTTTTAGCTCTAATTTTCAGTTGTTTTCCGAGTGTTTCATGTTTCTTTTAGGGTCTTTTTAGGTTAAAACAAGCTAGGATAGGATTTGGGCGCTCTATGCACAGAATTGAATAAAAACATCACGATTTCCAAGTATTACAAGCTCAGATCGATCAGTCCCCCACTTGACCGACTGATCCCATATTCGGAAAAAATGCAAGCTATTCGGATCGATCAAACGCTCAATAAAAATCAGTTTCCTCTTCAGATTGATCGATCCTCATTTCAGATCGGTCAATCCAACTATTCAAGAGAAAGTTGTGACTTATGAAGATCAACCAGGGGGCTGAAGATTGGTCGATCTCGAGCTGAAGACATCATCATGAAGTCACGGGATTGATCGATCCACATCCAGATCGTTTGATCCAGGCTAGTCCTGTGAGAAAACCAAAAAAATTGCTTTATTTCATCCGGTTTGATTTGATTTGTACCAGAATGAATATTAGGGTATTAGAACTAGGTTTTTGACTACTTTTTAGAAGAGATTTTTCATAATAGACAACATACACTTTTCTATCATTCTTGTAAGCTTCAAGGAGAAGATTTCGTACTTTGTAAAATTTTGGAGAAGATATATGAACCCTTTTTTATTTCTTATTGGAATTTCACTATGTTGAATTCCAATCTATTGTTTTGTTCTTTTCTATCATGTTTGAGTAGTTTAATAATCAAGTTTATGGTTTTCTAGGGATCTTTGGGAATTAATGAATTAGATCCACATAGGGATTATTATTGTGTTCTTCATCTATTGTTAGATTTAATGCTGAAGTTTGATTGATCACCTAGCTTGTGAACTTTTGTTTTTAATAGACTGAAAGTGTTTGGTTAAATGCCTGATAGAATATAGATGAGCAATTTGTCCTTAGCCAACATAAGCTGATGTTAAGGCAGATTGTGAACTCATCGGACTCGAACTTTAATGCGTATTTAGAACCCTAGGTTTAAACAAAAGTTTAGGATACTAGGTTGCTAGATATTGTGGTCGATGTCACAGAAGTGGATTTGCTATACATTTGTGCTTCGTGTTCAAGAATTGCTTTGAATTGTTCCCCAAATAGTTATCTAGCGCATGATTCTAATTTATTGAGAATTGTCTGAACTTGATGCTTTTATTTATCTGAATTTACATCAATTCAATTGCTTTGTTTGTTTGATTTCAATTACATCCACATTTTTGATTCTTCTTAGCTTGAGTTCGCTTTAAAAATTAATAGTGTAACACTTGTTTCTCGTGGATTTGATCCCTAAGTACTACCTCGTTTGTTGTGCACTTGGAGTAGATTCTAAAGTTAAAACTGAAGTGTGTCACCCATCTTGATCAAAGACATTTTTAAAAAATGGATTGTCATACAAATCCGAAGAAGACTATGTAGATACGGGAATCACCTCTTTTGTGGAATCGAATTCATATTCAAAGTAAAAAACAATATTCCACAAAATAAATCGCGTTAATGTTAGAAATTAACAGAAAACTAACACAAATCGAGCTCAAGAAAATGAAAATTTAGAAGAATGAGAAAAAGAATAAAAATAGTCAAAAGAAGAACTGAAGTGATATTGGTCTAGTGGCAGGTGGTAACTTCACTAAAGGCAGACATCATTACACATTAGGGGATCGAGTCCCACTGTCTATATTATGTAATAATTTGGTTAATAGATCGATCAGTTGGGGCTTAGTGTTGACAAAAAAGGTTCGAAAGAAGAGCGATTACCAATGGCGAGAGAAAGATGAGGATTAATTGAGTGTTTGAGATACTCATAGCTAGGATTCATCAAGTTCAGAAAATGAGAAAATGGCAAAATAATATTATTTTGTTTGCTTAGATACCATATACAAAGAAAGAGCAAATCAAATATACTTTTCAGTGTAAAAAAGAGCACAAGTGAGATTTATATACACGGTTTAGTTAGCTAACAGTCCTACCTAATATTAACTAATCAGCTTACTAACAGAACTCATTTACATAAATGGATGTGTATCGAAATATATATAGTAGTCCTTACTTTGTTTTTTTGTTTTCGTTCGGAGGTAGAGATAGATTATCGTTGCTTGCTGGGTTAATCAAGTTATGTTACTTGAGCTTGAATTCGTTTTGGCCCAAAATTTCACTTTCCCCTTAGGTCGATTAGTCTGAGCCATACTGTTCTTGGACATCACCTCATCTAGTATCGACGTTAAAAATATACTAGATCTGATGGAGGAAAATTTTTGAATATTTTGGACATTGTGTATGCATCAACGTCCATTAAATTTTAATATTCGGGTGTCCAGTGTACACCAACAAATAGTCACTAATTTGTTGAGTATAATAAAAAGCCAACTAATAATCAAAACCCCCCATTTTGGTTAAACCTTTCCAATATATATTTTTTTAAAATAGATAATTTAAAATTCGGGAAAATTAGGAATAAAATTTCAATTCACAACTTGCTATTGGCCACTGACGAGTCACTCCTATACCTTTTAGGTGTTGCCAGTTTCCCAAAAATCTTTCTCTTTCAAGGTTATATTACATGTGATCTGAAGATAAGTGAATACCACATATAAATGTGTGTAATATTCCCCAAAACCTGAAAATTGAAAATCTTCAAAACCCACAAGTTCTGAAATTGTCATTGGGTAGTGTATAAACAATAAATCAAGCATGGATTTGAAGAGAAGAATGGTGTTCTCATGTTGGGTTCTGTCTCTTGTGGTTATGGGAACGTCTGCGTTTCGTGAAAAACAGCTGTTTGAGCTTCACGAAACGGAAAACGCAAACGCGATGTCCCCAGTGATGGAGAGAGGGTTACAGACGCGGCGAGCAGAACATAAGAACGCTTATGCGACGATGATGTACATGGGAACACCAAGAGACTACGAGTTCTATGTTGCAACACGTGTTCTAATCAGATCGCTCAAAAGCTTCCACGTGGAAGCTGATATTGTCCTTATAGCCTCCCTTGATGTTCCTCTCTACTGGATTCACACCATGTAAGTCTCTGCTCTTCTTCTTCTTTTTATGTTTTCTCAAAAGCTTCCGTTATAATTCGTAAGAAAAAGAGCAGAAATCTCTTTTTCTTTTTCGCAAGTATTCAAGGTTGAAAGTGCTTTTTACCCCCTTTGAATTAAGCAAAAAATATATCTTCTATGATAGTTTTCACTTTTCCAACCTTATATGAAGTATAAAAATTTCAGTACTCTTTTTTTATTGCACATAGAAGTGAAAAAATATTATCTGTTTAAGTGCATGGTGCGGGAAACAAAATTTAAAAAGTTTTGTTTTTTTCGTCTAACAGTTACATTGATAAAGCCGATGCACAACTAAATGTTCTCACGGGTGATAAACTAGATCATAAGCAAGTCAACTGGCTACTTACTTTTTGACTATAAACTGTTTTAAAAATTTAAGATTATTCATTTTTAGTTTTATGTAGATTAGAAGTTCGAACAAAATGAACAACACAATAACAAGAGTATGCTTAGGGAACCTTGGCTCTTTAGTTTAAAAGTAAAATAAAAATCTTGATTAAAAATTAAAATGTCTGAACAAGACAATTAATTTTTGTCGCAGACGTGTTTCTACAACCTTTTTCTTAAGCTTTCTCACCTTTGTTTCCTCTATTGTTGATAGAGAATATCTTAGCTATAATTTTCTTTTGAATTTATTAATTTTTTATTCATATTTCATACAAGTTCCAGAAGTTCGAATCCCCTCTGATTTTTTCTTAATTATAAAAATTTCTAGTAGGATCAACAAAATGTATATATTTAGTTTTGTATCGTATTCATATTACCTTTTAATTAATTTCTTATTTAATATTTACATGTGTTATGCGGCACATTTGGTGTTTATTTTTTTGTTAGTGAAAGTGTGTATTTAAGAGATTAGATGCGTAAACAATATTAGTGGACTACTTATTGATTTTAATTTTAAAGAGATAAGAAAAGATATTATTGTTAAAACGAGTAAATGGACTGTCACATATCTTATTCTAGTAACTTAAAGTTTCAGACCTTTTAAAACTTTTATTCGTTGTTTGTCCTTTCCTGGAATTCAAAATAAAATCGAAACTTTGTTTTTCTTTTTTTTGACATTTTAACTATTTTTGAAATCCCATAATAATTAGTTCTTTCTTGCTGAAATTCATACATAATACTCCCTCCGTTTCATAATATAAATTGTTTTGCTTGAATGCAGGCTGATTAAAAAAAATTTTGTTTTTTATATTCTCTAAATAAAATGCATCAATTTATATCAGCATTCAATTAAAAAAAGTAAAGAAAAATAGATAAATAGAAAATAAAAATTAAAAAATGAAAAAAAAATGTGAATAATTGAATTTATTTCTACTTTTTACCTTGGTTTTTAGAAAGTAACTTATATTTTGAAACAAAAAAAATCTTCTAAACAACTTATATTATGAAAGAGAGAGAGTAGTATAATATAATTAGTGTTTATTACTATAATTCTTTTGAGGTCAATTTCATTAATAAAGTTAAGTAATATGGGGGTATGTAGGGAAGAAGAAGACGGAGCTAAAGTAGTGAGAGTAGATAATCTTGAGAATCCATACAGGAGACAAGACAATTTCGACAGCAGATTCAAGCTTAGTCTCAACAAGCTCTATGCTTGGGCTCTCGCTGACTATAGCCGTGTTGTTATGCTCGACGTCGACAATCTCTTCCTCAAGAACACAGACGAGCTCTTTCAATGCGGCCAATTCTGTGCCGTCTTCATCAACCCATGCATCTTCCACACTGGACTCTTCGTCTTGCAACCGTCAATGGAGGTCTTTAGAGACATGATTCATGAGCTTGAAGTAAAGAGAGACAACCCTGATGGAGCTGATCAAGGCTTTTTAGTCAGCTATTTCTCTGATTTACTCAATCAGCCTCTCTTTCGTCCTCCTTCTGATAACCATACCACTGCGCTTAACGGACATTTTAGGCTTCCTTTGGGATATCAAATGGACGCATCTTACTACTGTAAGTGGCTACTACGAGTCTACTACTACTAATCTCTGTATTTCAAAAAAACACGAAAATCAAAAAACATTTTCCTAATTTTTCTATGTCATGTTACTATCTTTATTAGACCTTAAACTAAGATGGAACGTACCGTGTGGACCAAACAGTGTGATTACGTTCCCGGGAGCAGTTTGGTTAAAGCCATGGTATTGGTGGTCATGGCCAGTTCTTCCTTTAGGCCTCTCATGGCACCAACAACGTAGCAACACCCTAAGGTACACGTTTGATTTTATTACATACCAGAAAACCTAATACTAGTTATAATAAACCTCCAACTGATGTGGAAATCCTATTGAATATAGTCGATTGCCAGTTCTTGGGATAGTCTTGGTTTCGACTTCTGATTGATCCGTATACTTTTTGTCAGAACTAATCCTACTGTTGATCATCGCAGTTATTCCGCGGAGATGCCTTGGGTCATAATCCAAGCATTGGTCTACCTAGGAATCATACTAGTCACGCGTATAACACATCCCAGCATGACTAAGTTATGTCACAGACGTTCTGATAAGAATCTAACCATGATTCAGACAGGTTTCAAGATGGTTGCAGTCCTAGTTATCCTCTCAGCTTACATTATACCATTCGTCATCATCCCACACACAATCCACCCCCTCATCGGTTGGTCGGTCTACTTAACAGGCTCCTTTACTCTCTCCCTCATACACATCAACGCCTTCTTGCTACCAATGCTCCCTGTCTTAACACCATGGTTTTGCATTATCTGTACGCTCCTCGTGATGGCTTTTCCTTGTTATCCCGATGGCATTGTCAGAGCATTGTCTGTTTTTGTCTCTAGCTTTTGCTGTGCACCATTTCTATGGGTCTCCTTTGTGAAGATCACATCGCATCTTCAGGTTTTGATTGACAAAGAAGTTTTGTTTCCGCGGTTTGTTGATTCTGGAATTACTCCTGGTCTCAGCAAATCGTATTGATCAAGACAGTGAGATTCTTATCATCTTAATGATGAATTGCTTCTGTACGTGAAGGTTAGAGATCATTTTTATCAATGATTACATTTAACTTTATTTTACACAATGAAAGATAATCTCTCACATTTTCAATCTTTTTGTTCACTAAGAGTAAAACAAATTGCATAATTGGAACTTAATGAGTCTTGGTTTCTCAAATCACTCAAACAAACAAATGTACAATTTTCTCGCAGATAACACTGCTTATTTTTCTTTTCAGAAAAAAAAAACAGTGCTGTACTGAAACAAGTACATGAAACAAACTGAGTATATGTGACTCTAGAAACGTGGAATTGAAAATAAGAAATGGTGGAAAGTAGTTTCCTAACCAATCGAAGACTCAGTCCACTTATTAACTCAATCCCTTATAAATATTACATGGAGATAGATGATGCGATCTTAGACAAGTATCTTACAATTAAAAAAAAAAAAAAATAGAAAAGGAAGAGGGAGAAGATTTAGAGGTTCTTAAATAAGAATTTTAATAACCTTAAGGATCCAAAATAGAAACTCATGTATACATATGTCATTATCTTATTGAGCCATTTTCTTTTTGTTTAAAATTTTAAATAAAAAATAAATTATTATAAAAATAATAATATTTTATGAGTTTAGAATTTCAAATAAGAATTTTATTGATGGAGATGCTCAGACCACCATTATTGGTGGTTTCTATAGAGTTTCTTACCTTTTTATAATATTAAAAAAATGTAAATGTAGGAGAGAGAGTTATGATTTAAGAAACCATAAAAAAAACAAGAATCTTTTAGCCCATTTGTCTTCTTTTGATTGGTCATTCATTTTTTTTAATTAAAATTTAGTTAAAAAATATATTGCATTAAAATTTAATATTTTGGGAGAATTGCAAAAATGCCCCTCAAAGAAGGACATTTTCATCACTGCCCTCATTTTTTGGACATTTTCAAAAAATGCCCCTCATTATGGAAAAATGACCAAAATACCCTTATGTTATAAATTTTTACAAACTTTTTTCCCGCCAAAAATTTTTTTTTCCCGCCAAAATTTTTCTGCTATACGAAAAAAAAATTTCCGCCAAAAAAAATTTATAAGGGAGTTTATAAAAAAATTTTATAAGAGAGC